>CAXHUL010000095.1:29949-51000 GCA_964019695.1 Loripinus fragilis
ATGCAATGTGCACGCTGACGGGTGAGTATTTAAGCCCGGCATCTCATGTATCACGTGATGTTGAACCGTAGATCTACGGAAATCGTAGCTCTGTCGGAAACATTCGCCTCACTGAGAAGGTAAACAAGAGAGAAGGCGGAAGCTTTTTCGATTGAATATTCAGATGCTGACGTTGTTTGTTGGGTAAAAATATGTTCTGCATTCTCATTATTTATTTTAAATTCGCTAATAATCATACAAACTTTTAAATGAATGTTTAAATTTTCATAAACTGCAATGTCACATGTTTTCGCGAGTTAGCACACAATATTTTGATACTTTATTATCTTTTTATAGCATATGTGCAAAAGCCTTCCAGGCGTATCCAGTGGAGCTAGAGGTCTAAAACTATGCGCGAGTCTCCATCTATATCCATACTTTGTGTATGTGAGCAGTGAAGATGCGCAGGCTCGCCTGAGCCTTGACTATTATGCGACCTCGTACACACTGTGTATGGGATAAGTGGCTTGCTGATTTATTGGGCTTTTCCTTTACAAAGACACTTCACTTGGTGCTTAGAACTTATTCAACCCAGTAAACCCTGTTCTGACTTGACTGAAAAGCTCTTGACTGGGATGTATAAAAGAATCCTTGGAAATAATCAAAGATTCCAGGGTTTAGGCCCGGCATTTCATGCACATAGGTTAGGTAGATACATACATAATCAGTTTCCATGCTCACGGCATTTAGGTCCTTTATTTCATGTACCTGTGACAGCGGGAGACTCCAGATTCCAGAGTTAAGGCCCAGCATTTCATGCACCTGGGTAAGTAGGTATATCTACCGCCAGATTCTGAGCTTTAGGCGCGGCATTTCATGCATCTGGCTAAGTAGGTATATCTGACACCACATTCTGGGCTTGAGGCCCGGCATTTCATGCACCTGGGTAAGTAGGTGTTTCTACCACCAGATTCTGAGCTTTAGGCCCGGCATTTCATGCATCTGGGTAAGTAGGTGTATCTGACACCACATTCTAGGCTTGAGGCCCGGCATCCCATGCACTCGGGTAAGTAGGTGTATCTTAAACCACATTTTGGGCTTAAGGCCCGGCATCCCATGCACCTGGGTATTTGGTGTATCCGACACAACATTCTGGGCTTGAGGCCCTACATCTCATGCATCTGGCTAAGTAGGTATATCTACAACCACATTCTGGGCTTGAGGCCTGGCACTTCATGCATCTGGCTAAGTAGGTATATCTACAACCACATTCTGGGCTTGAGGCCCGGCATCTCATGCACTTGGGTAAGTAGGTGTATCTGACACCACATTCTGGGCTTGAGGCCCGGCATCTCGTGCATCTGGCTAAGTAGGTATATGTAACACCACATTCTGGGCTTGAGGCCTGGCACTTCATGCATCTGGCTAAGTAGGTATATCTACCAACTTATTCTGGGCTTGAGGCCCGGCATAACATGCACTTGGGTAAGTAGGTGTATCTGACACCTGATTCTGGGCTTGAGGCCTATATCTGACACCACATTCTTGGCTTGGGGCCTGGCATTTCATGCATCTGGGTAAGTAGGTTTATCTGACACCAGATTCTGGGCTTTAGGCAAGGCATTTCATGCATCTGGCTAAGTAGGTATATCTGACACCATATTCTGGTCTTTAGGCCGGGCATTTCATGCATTTGGCTAAGTAGGTATATCTGAGATGAGATTCTGGGCTTAAGGCCAGGCATCCAATGCACCTGGGTAAGAAGGTATATCTACCACCACATTCTTGGCTTGAGGCCCAGCATTTCATGCACCTGGGTAAGTAGGTTTATCTGACACCACATTCTGGGCTTGAGGCCCGGCATCCCATGCACCTGGGTAAGTAGGTATATCTGAAACCACATTCTGGGCTTTAGGCCAGGCATTTCATGCACCTGGGTAAGTGGGTATATCTGACACCACATTCTGGGCTTTAGGCCCGGCATTTCATGCACCTGGGTAAGTAGGTATATCTGAAACCACATTCTGGGCTTGAGGCCCGGCATTTCATGCATCTGGCTAAGTAGGTTTATCTGACACCATATTCTGGGCTTTAGGCCCAGCATTTCATGCACCTGGGTAAGTACATGTAGGTTTATCTGACACCACATTCTGGGAATAGGCCCGGCATTTCATGCACCTGGGTAAGTAGGTTTATCTGACACCACATTCTGGGAATAGGCCCCGCATTTCATGCACCTGGGTAAGTAGGTTTATCTGACACAACATTCTTGGCTAGAGGCCTGGAATCTCATGCACTTGAGTAAGTAGGTGTATCTGACACCATATTCTTGGCTTGAGGCCCGGCATTTCATGCACCTGAGTAAGTAGTTTATCTGACACCACATTCTGGGCTTGAAGCCGGGCATTTCATGCACCTGTGTAAATAGGTATAACTGACACAAAATTCTGGGTTTGAGGCCCGGCATCCCATGCACCTGGGTAAGATGGTGTATCTGACACCACATTCTGGGCTTGAGGCCCGGCATTTCATGCACCTGGGTAAGTAGGTGTATCTGACACCACATTCTGGGCTTGAGGCCCAGCATTTCATGCACCTGGGTTAGTAGGTGTATCTGACACCACATTCTGGGCTTTAGGCCCGGCATCCCATGCACCTGGGTAAGTAGGTATAACTGACACCAGATTCTCGGCTTCTGGCCTGGCATTTCACTTGGCTAAGTAGGTGTATCTGAAACAACATTCTGGGCTTGAGGCCAGGCATCCCTTGCACTTGGGTAAGAAGGTGTATCTGAAACCACATTCTGGGCTTAAGGCCCGGTACTTCATGCATCTGGCTAAGTAGATATATCTAACACCACATTCTGGGCTTGAAGCCTGGCATTTCATGCATCTGGGTAAGTAGGTTTATCTGACACCAGATTCTGGGCTTTAGGCCAGGCATTTTATGCATCTGGCTAAGTAGGTATATCTGACACCACATTCTGTGCTAGGCCTGGCATCCCATGCACCTGGGTAAGTAGGTTTATCTGACACCAGATTTTGGACTTTAGGCCAGGCATCTCATGCATCTGGCTATGTAGGTATATCTGACACCAGATTCTGAGCTTTAGGCCCCGCATTTCATGCACCTGGGTAAGTAGGTGTATCCGACAACAGATTCTGGGCTTGGGGCTTGGCATCCAATGCACGTTGGTAAGTAGGTATATCTGACACTACATTCTGGGCTTTAGGCCTGGCATCCCATGCACACGGGTAAGTAGGTTTATCTTACACCAGATTTTGGACTTTAGGCCAGGCATTTCATGCATCTGGCTATGTAGGTATATCTGACACCACATTCTGAGCTTTAGGCCCCGCATTTCAGGCACCTGGATAAGTAGGTGTATCCGACAACAGATTCTGGGCTTGGGGCCCAGCATCCAATGCACCTGGGTAAGTAGGTGTATCTGAAACCACATTCTGGGCTTGAGGCCCGGCATCTCATGCATCTGGCTAAGTAAGTATATCTACCACCACATTCTGGGCTTGAGGCCCGGCATCTCATGCACTTGGGTAAGTAGGTATATCTGACACCACATTCTGGGCTTTAAGCCCGGCATCTCATGCACCTGGGTAAGAAGGTTTATCTGACACCATATTCTGGGCTTGAGGCCCGGCATCTCATGCACTTGGGTAAGTAGGTATATCTGACACCACATTCTGGGCTTAAGGCCCGGCATCTCATGCACCTGGGTAAGTAGGTATATCTGACACCATATTCTGGGCTTGAGGCCAGGCATCCCATGCACCTGGGTAAGTAGGTATATCTGAAACCACATTCTGGGCTTTAGGCCAGGCATTTCATGCACCTGGGTAAGTAGGTATATCTGACACCACATTCTGGGCTTTAGGCCCAGCATTTCATGCACCTGGGTAAGTAGGTATATCTGAAACCACACTCTGGGCTTGAGGCCCGGCATTTCATGCATCTGGCTAAGTAGGTTTATCTGACACCACATTCTGGGCTTTAGGCCCGGCATTTCATGCACCTGGGTAAGTAGGTTTATCTGACACCACATTCTGGGCTTTAGGCCCGGCATTTCATGCACCTGGGTAAGTAGGTTTATCTGACACCACGTTCTTGGCTAGAGGCCTGGAATCTCATGCACTTGAGTAAGTAGGTGTATCTGACACCATATTCTTGGCTTGAGGCCTGGCATTTCATACACCTGAGTAAGTAGGTTGTCTGACACCACATTCTGGGCTTGAGGCAGGGCATTTCATGCACCTGTGTAAGTAGGTTTATCTGACACCACATTCTGGGCTTGAGGCCCGGCATCCCATGCACCTGGGTAAGTAGGTATATCTGAAACCACATTCTGGGCTTTAGGCAAGGCATTTCATGCACCTGGGTAAGTAGGTATATCTGACACCACATTCTGGGCTTTAGGTCCGGCATTTCATGCACCTGGGTAAGTAGGTATATCTGAAACCACATTCTGGGCTTGAGGCCCGGCATTTCATGCATCTGGCTAAGTAGGTTTATCTGAAACCACATTCTGGGCTTGAGGCCTGGTACTTCATGCATCTGGCTAAGTGGATATATCTAACACCACTTTCTGGGCTTGAAGCCTGGCATTTCATGCATCTGGGTAAGTAGGTTTATTTGACACCAGATTCTGGGCTTTAGGCCAGGCATTTTATGCATCTGGCTAAGTAGGTATATCTGACACCACATTCTGAGCTAGGCCCGGCATCCCATGCACCTGGGTAAGTAGGTGTATCTGACAACAGATTTTGGGCTTTAGGCCAGGCATCTCATGCATCTGGCTATGTAGGTATATCTGACATCAGATTCTGAGCTTTAGGCCCCGCATTTCATGCACCTGGGTAAGTAGGTGTATCCGACAACAGATTCTGGGCTTGGGGCCCGGCATCCAATGCACGTGGGTAAGTAGGTATATCTGACACTACATTCTGGGCTTTAGGCCCGGCATCCCATGCACACGGGTAAGTAGGTTTATCTGACACCAGATTTTGGGCTTTAGGCCAGGCATTTCATGCATCTGGCTATGTAGGTATATCTGACACCATATTCTGAGCTTTAGGCCCCGCATTTCAGGCACCTGGGTAAGTAGGTGTATCTGACAACAGATTCTGGGCTTGGGGCCCAGCATCCAATGCACCTGGGTAAGTAAGTATATCTGACACCACATTCTGGGCTTGAGGCCCGGCATCCCATGCACCTGGGTAAGTAGGTATATCTGAAACCACATTCTGGGCTTTAGGCAAGGCATTTCATGCACCTGGGTAAGTAGGTATATCTGACACCACATTCTGGGCTTTAGGCCCGGCATTTCATGCACCTGGGTAAGTAGGTATATCTGAAACCACATTCTGGGCTTGAGGTCCGGCATTTCATGCATCTGGCTAAGTAGGTTTATCTGACACCACATTCTGGGCTTGAGGCCGTGCATTTCATGCACCTGGGTAATTAGGTTTATCTGACACCACATTCTGGGCATAGGCCCGGCATTTCATGCACCTGGGTAAGTAGGTTTATCTGACACCACATTCTTGGCTAGAGGCCTGGAATCTCATGCACTTGAGTAAGTAGGTGTATCTGACACCATATTCTTGGCTTGAGGCCCGGCATTTCATGCACCTGGGTAAGTAGTTTATCTGACACCACATTCTGGGGTTGAGGCCGGGCATTTCATGCACCTGTGAGAATAGGTATATCTGACACCACATTCTGGGTTTGAGGCCCGGCATCCCATGCACCTGGGTAAGTATGTGTATCTGACACCACATTCTGGGCTTGAGGCCCGGCATTTCATGCACCTGGGTAAGTAGGTGTATCTGACACCACATTCTGGGCTTGAGGCCCGGCATTTCATGCACCTGGGTAAGTAGGTGTATCTGACACCACATCCTGGGCTTGAGGTCCGGCATTTCATGCACCTGGGTAAGTAGGTTTATCTGACACCACATTCTGGGCTTGAAGCCTGGCATCTCATGCACCTGGGTAAGTAGGTTATCTGACACCACAGTCTGGGCTTGAGGCCAGGCATCCCATGCACCTGGGTAAGTAGGTATATCTGACACCACATTCTGGGCTTGAAGCCTGGCATCTCATGCACCTGGGTAAGTAGGTTATCTGACACCACATTCTGGGCTTGAGGCCCGGCATCCCATTCACCTGGGTAAGTAGGTGTATCTGACACCACATCCTGGGCTTGAGGCCCGGCATATAATGCACCTGGGTAAGAAGGTGTATCTGCCACCACATTCTGGGCTTTAGGCCTGGCATTTCATCGCCTGTGTAAGTAGGTATATCTGACACCATATTCTTGGCTTGAGGCCCGGCATTTCATGCACCTGAGAAGTAGGTTATCTGACACCACATTATGGGCTTGAGGCCCGGCATTTCATGCACCTGTGTAAATAGGTATATCTGACACCACATTCTGGGCTTGAGGCCCGGCATTTCATGCACATGTGTAAGTAGGTATATCTGACACCACATTCTGGGCTTTAGGCCTGGCATCCCATGCACCTGGGTAAGTAGGTATATCTGACACCTCATTCTGGGCTTTAGGCCGGCATCCCATGCACCTGGGTAAGTAGGTGTACCTGAAAATACATTCTGGGCTCTAATCCAAGTTGATGAGAGCTGCAATTTGTGTACGGTTTTATCTGAATCGCTTTTGTTGTGAGGTAGTCAACTGTTATATACCTAATGACAAAACGGATTCAGACAAAAAGGTGCAAAATAGACCAGAAGTTTAAAGACCAGAGTGTAGTACTATTTTGATTTTTTTTCGATATTTTACACCATAAAGACACCAAATGGAAAACTTACAGTTTATGCATTTTTTCAGACTCCATATTTAGAACCATAGAACCGGAAAGACCCTCATAAGATTTCCTTTTCAAAGTGATTGCTCTGTTTATGAAGTTTCCTACGCATGGAAAAAGTATATTTAGGCACAGCATCATTCTCTTTTCAGCCATGAAATGAATTGATGTCATGTTTAGAAAACCTGGATTTTCTAATGGAGATCAAGAGCCAGATGATGAGAAAAATAGCATCAACTCAGAATGTTGCTGTTGCAGTGGAGGAAGTTAAGCGTACCCTTCTTTATAAAACCAATGCAAGATAGATTGTTATTGCCTGAATAATTTGCAGGTACAGTAAAAAATAAGATACTGAGGAAACAATGCACAGCCAGGGTCATGGTGTTTTCTGTATATTGCACACTTGAGCTTTTTTGGTATGCCTTTGTGTCATTCTGAAAATAAAAAAGTTTTTGCAACAGTTCTCTTCTAGACTATATGCATTATTATACAATTATTGACATAAGTTGAGGTGGACATGCAGTGTTATTGAACAGTAAACGTCATATTGACCGGCGTGTAGCAGAGGACAATATAATTAAGTTTACTGTTTAAGTACACGCCATGTCTACCAAAACATTAGTCAATCATTGTTTTATTATATATAACAATCTGTGAAAACCAGCATGATTGACGAAGTCATCAAAATTAGTTAATTACACACTTTTAATCTCTGAGTGTTAAGAAGTTATCCTGCAATTTTTATGAAGTTAATTATCTCTATTATTAATGGAAGTATGGTCTTTTGAAACTATACACTGTCTAAACTTTAACACGCAACGCCAGAAACGTCATGACATTACTAATGACTTCAAAGTAAACTTCCTGATTTGTGGGTTGTCGGGTGCGTGAATAACATGCTATTTCTTGCTAACATACTTTTTTATTATTCTAAGCATGTGTGCATTGGAATTCGCAGAAAAATTGACACTGATTCATTTTTGCCTAATATTTTCATGATCTTAAAACGATTGACCTTCTGACAGTTGCGAAGGTAAAGTTGTTGCCATGGAAACATATGGCATGATAACGAATAAGTTTAATCAGAAATATTTGCCAGATTTATTCTACTATTCACCTGTATAGGTTTTAAGGAAATATGTTAACATGTCAAATTTCTTAATATTTGGTGTTTTTCTAATGATTTTTACATAAAAAGTCCTAAATGTCAACAATGCAGGTTTTCACAGATCGTGGCTAAAATGTATGTAAAACATTAACTGCCATTTTGGACAATAAAAACCAATGGCGTTACAGATGTATCATGCGAAAATGCTTGACCTTCTGACCAGGCCTTGTAGTGCAGTCGATAACGTGTCTGTCTACAGATGCGTGTCTGAGGTACATGTCTGTCTACAGATGCGTGTCTGACTGCAGATCCAGGAGTCATGAATTTCATCCTGGCCCGGTCCCATACTTTCGTGGCAATTAACCATGAAATAATTTCTATTGTCATTCTCCCCTCTGCTGAATCATTCAAGAAGGGTTGTTGTCAGTTAAAAGGGAAAGTATGTACATGAAGTTTAGGTAAACCGCTTGTTCAAGCTTGCCCTGGAACTGACTGTCCCGCCATGACCATAGCTGTTGACTTGGGACGTAAAGCAACAATACAAACGAACAAAACTTGGCATTCTGAAGTCGCTTCCCATGCAATGCTTTCTTGTGCTGTGTGCTTTACAACGTCACATCCAATAAACCATGTAGATATATCAGCGACTGGATAGGCATCTGAGCCAATCAGAAAATGTTTATTTATAGATTGTATATAGCAAGGTTTATTATACACTGCTACGAAGCATACTTGTGCTTAATCCATGTTCTCTCTCAGCCATCATTTCTGGTTTTAATTGTTTTATAGGCATATGTCATACTTTATACATGCAGTGTAATTTATGTAGCCATTGAATAAGTTTAAATACACTTTTGGCATTAGTGTTACTGTGATAAAGGAACATTCTAACATGCATATTGAATTTCAAGGCTCATATCTAGCTATTATAACAGCTTTAATATTTGATTGCCATTTAGCTTTCCATGAAACTGATACATTTGTCATTTTCTTAAATTTTCAGGCATATCTACACAAAACGAGAGTTAAAATAAAGGACCTCACAGATTGCACATTAAGAAGTATGTTTGGAAAAACAAATTATAAGTCATTAATTTTAGCTCCTGGAAGTACAGAAGAGCTTATGCAATGTTGTGTAATTGTGCAGCGTCTGTGTGTTTCTATCTATCTATTTGATAAGATTTCATGATGCTACTTCTCCTGGGAGATGATTAGCTTGACAAACTTTCAAAATCTTTATAAATAAGCTGTTGTTGCCTTGACCTTGGACTTTGGCCTCTGAGACTCATTGGGAGCACATTGGCTCAGTGGTAGAGTGCTTGACTCCAGACCGAGGGGCCGTGGGTTTGAACCTCACATGCGTCACTGCGTTGTGGCCTTGAGCAAGACACATTAGTCCTAGCTTAGTACTGGTCAACCATTGGGAGACCTGTCCCTACATTACTGAAAGATTGTTGGTGGGACATAATCAAACAAACAAACAAACACAATCTGAAACTCAATACTTTGTTATATTTGATTGATTAATTGATTGATTGATTTGAGGTTTAACAGCACAGTTAACAATATTTCAGTCATGTGGGGCCATCTCCAAGGGAGATGGAGAAAGAAAAGAATGACAAGATAGAGATGAAAAAATGTCCTCCTTAATGCACCTGCTGCGAGCACAACATGGCTTGTCCTACTGAAGCCAAGATAAAAGACAGAACAAACTTGCTGTATAGTTTGTCGCTATCAGTAGTACTGTGGCTGTGGTAAACACCCTTTGTCACAATTTGTGACGGGCCATAGGACCATACTGTTGATTACACAATTATTTATTGTGTTGCATTTGTTTTAGAATACAATTTCTAAATAAGGGTTGTTGTTTTTTAAATTCTATTGACAAATTTTAATGGGATACTTGTGGCCAATCACTTGATTTGCTTCTTGAGCACTACTTTATTTGTTAATCATTCTGTATGTACTGTGATGCCACCCTGCGAACATATGACCTTTAATGGTAAAATGACATTCCTGTTATCTGATTTTTATTTCAGGTTAGCTAACAGTTACATTCATCATGTCATCTCAAGGGAAGTTTCAGTGATGTGGAAGACAGTATAGAGTGGTTGTACCTGTGAGGAAGCTGATAGACTCCTGCTGGAGTCGGAATTGACATTCTAGAACTCTGAAAAAATCTTCTGTTGTGAAACCAGTGGTTAGAATTCAAAATAAATTGGAGAAATGATCGCTGCATGACCTACAAAAACACAAGCTGTAAACCATCAAATTCAGAAACTTGGTTTAAGCAATATTGAATAAAACTTTAAGTTGAAGCACCAGTACAAATACTACCTCATGAAGGATACACAAATAACCTTGACATAAATAGTACATGAAAAAAGTAACTCTGTGGTTACCACATTGATTTAAAATTTATCACCTAGTTATTATTTCCAGCACTATTTATGTCAAGTACATGCCGATAAGAATGTGTAATTAAAAAAAATCTTATTTTTCAATCAAAACATATGTTGTGTATACTCAAAAACCTGTCTCAATGAGATTTTAAAACTGGGGAGTGGTAAGAAATGATTCACAATATTCAATTATTTTGCTATGGAAGGCTATCTGGAGGGTTATATTAGTTAGTATTTATATTGTGGCTTCTACCAAAATAACATACAATATTGCTTGACTTATGTTTCTGAAGGCACTAACTGACAAATGAATGTGAAGTTTTAGTACAGAGACAGACTAATTTTGATGTTACTGTGGCAAGAAAACTTATCCAATAACTTTGTGCTGAACACTTGCAGAATATCGCAAAAAGGATCATATTTTAAGGATTTTCTACTTAAAGAATATTTGTCATTTTAATCTCCATAAGTCAAAATGACCACAGCATTTTCAAACAATGGACTTTGACGTTGAAAGAAAAGCATTTGTTTTTTAAAATTGTACCTTATAAGTGAATATGGTATAGGTATTTGACTACAATAATAAAATTGTCACTGAAAGCAAACAGAGTTAATTTATCTGTATTTGCTGACTCTGCTTTAATTTTCCATTCGGAGCAAGCAGATCTGTGGCCCAGCTTAAAAATGTTCAATACCATTTTGATCTGAGGATTGAAATGAAAGCATATACATGTATTTTTGTAAAATTATATCTTAAAAGCAAATATGGTATAGGTGTAACTGACTGCAATGATAGAAGGGACGCTGGAAGCTTACAACTGTAAATACAGTTCTAATATCTAGTTTTTGCAGACATTTATTATAGTTTTCTACACACACCAAGCAGGAGATACACAATAGCAGTAACACAGCTTAAACATTTCAATACCATTTAGGGTAGACGTAAAATTGCTAAAACTGATAGCATGGCATTCTTAGATTTTTGAAATATGTCTTTGGTCAAGACAAATGTAACATGTTATAACTGACTAATGAGGAATTGTTTAAGTTGACCCCTTGTAAGTAAATTAAAGTATTTTACACCCAGCATTATAACGGCTTGCATCCTAAACCACTATGTTACCAAGGCATTCATAAAACCCCTAAGTACCTCATATATCATCCGTAGACACTGATGCAAACCTGTATAGGTGTTCTGTAACTTGTAAAAACAAGCATAATAATTTGGTTAAGACGATTTTAGCTTTATCATAATGTGTGACATGAGCTGTGCCATATAAATCTGTTTTTGTGAAGAGAACATCAAAGGTGCTGTCCTCATTGTAAATCCAATCTGATCAATGCCTCTCTGGTTCTGCGTATAAAATTTCAAGTCTATAACTTTATTGTGTCTAATTTGATTTATAGCCGATCAGAAATCACAGTGATAAATTTTAGACTGGGCTCATAACGCCTAAAGATACCATATTCAGCCATAGCATAGCAAAACAAACATAGTGATGTCAGCGACAAATGAATAACAAGTCGGGCCTTGGCTTGAGGTTGTATAAAATCAAGCTCAGCTGAACATGAAATTTCAACCTGCCATAAAAGATGAAATGTAAAAAAACATATGGCTTTAAAACTCTCAGGTGCAACATTTATCCTGCTTATTAATGTTTCAGTTCCTACAATTGATGGAACTTTAACATTAATGATCAGGATAAATGTTAAAATTATAAACCTCGGGGGCCAGGCTGGTTATCCCTCCGCCTGATGCATTGTTTTCGCTTGGTGCATGAAGAATGCTTGGAAAAATTCTTAAGTTATCATCTGAGCACACGAAGATGACTTATTAGACTGGACCTATTCTCAAAATGATCTGGATAACTGACACATTGTTCAGTTAAGGTGCAAGACAGCGTAGCAAAACCAACAATGTGACGTCATCGCCAACCAAAAACACAAAACAGGCTGGGTATCTTCTTATTTTGATACATTAAGGTATCTTTTGTCACATAAGTAACTCTGAATAGACTGAATTTATTTATGTTTAAGCTGAACAAAAAAGTTTAACACGTATTTGGGCAACTGGCACATTGTCTGTTAATCATTTCACTCCTGTACTTATTACAAATGTAATATGAAAAAAAATGATTTATTAAGTTTGTTATTTCTTTACCATTTCTTGTCGCCTTTTCAAATGAATAAATATTATGCATGTACAATGATCTTTGAAAAATCATGGATTTTCAACTAGGCTCCATGGTTCTAAATTATTTTTAGTGCTTTACTCAACTGAGGTGAAATTAATCCCTCTTATAATTGTATAAATGCCTACCATAAGGGTTTTAAAATATTTGACTGACTTAAAACTGAAATTGCCATTCGTTATGGTCCTGGTATTTCAAGCAGTTTAAATTTTGTGCTTATCTGATTTGAGGACGGAAAAAAATTGTAACCTGGTAAAACGATAAAGTCTCCTTAATTATACAAGCTAATTGAACAACAAAAAACGACATTGACCTTTAAAACTGACATGGCATCATTAATTCATTTACTTGAATGCTTCAACCCTGTCATAGCTTGCACTATTAGTTTCAGAAAAATGCACTGGTTTGACCTTTTCCCCTTGAAATATTTGACTGACCATATTTGACCTTGCCATAAAAAGGCCAAGGTCAAATGCAGTAATCATTTAAACAACCTATAATGGGCCCCATCCACATATGTATCATACCAAACTTCAAGGCAATCTGCCCAGCGGTTCTGGGTTAGAAAATATTTTGAAAGGTTGCAAAACAAAGATTGACATAAAGTAACACACAACAAAATAGAACAATTACAGAATCCCGCTATGTGAGTTAAATTCAACAACATTTAAAATGCCTGAAATCGTATGTGGTATATCTGCTTGCATCTGCAAGGAATGCCTGGCCTAAAGCATGGACTCTAAGGTCGTTATTATTTTCTTAACCTTGACCCATGTACATGCAATTGCAGGCCTAAAGATTTGAATCTGATATCAAGTATGCCTTTTAACCGTTGTGCATGGAATGCTATGCATGAAGTCTTAAAGCTGATGTCAGGTATACCTACTTTCACATATGCATGGAATGCTGAGCCTCATAAATAGTATGATCAGGATATACAACAATCACAAACTGCAGACAAACCATGGCACCGCGAGGAAGAGCCACACAACAATCACATGACACCAGGAAGACAAACTAGGCGAAGCAACCAGCTCTCTCTACCCCCATCAAGATGATTGCAAAACTAGAATGGACATAAAGTAAGTACAACAAAACATAGAACAATTACAGACTCCCACAATGTCATGCCTGGACACTACTGCCGTAAACTGGTCAAAATAAGTTGACTCTTTTTTCCATAGGGATAATGTTAAATTCCCAAAGTTTAGTTGTTTAAATAAAAATATGGAAGACAACTGAAAATTCTAACTCAACTCAAACTAGACCACATTCATCCTAGGTGTAGTTACACAAAGTTTCAATTGAAAATACCGAATGTCTTTTGGTTTGTGGCAAATTTTCCACGAATATCCATACTTTTGTCAATTTTAAGAAAGAGTGATCAGGAATGAAACGAGACAGGGTCTGAAATGTGGGAAGCTCTATGGAAAAATTATCAATATGAAGGAAACCTACGCCATGTTGAGGAGAAACCTTGCTACTATCTTGCTGAATATTTTTATGCAAAAAAAAATATTCGATAAAATGTTATGAGAAGTCAAACATTAATTATTTGCATCAAGTCTATAGGAAATTTTCAGCTGGAGCTTGGCTTACTTAATCAGTTTATATACCAATTTAGCCGTCTCCAGGAAATGCCGCACCAAAAGCCTGGCATCCAATGTCAGATACACACATTTAACCATATGAATGGAATACTGAGCCTGAAGTAGTATGATTAGAAAATACCACAATCACAAACTGCAGACAGACCCGTGGCACCGCCAAGAAGAGCCTCACAGCAATCACGAGACACTAAGAAGACATATTTTCTTTAAGATGTCTTTAGATACAAGAACCCAAAGCATGGAATCTGATCATTTATGTATCTACTGACCCATGTGCATGAAAAATAAACCATATACATGAAACCCACAATGAAATCAACGATCCCAAAGGACAAGAAAATGAAATCTACACTATGGTGAAGGGCAGCCACCACACAGTACCACTCACCAGCTGTAATGAAGTCAAATATGTTCTTAAAAAGGTTATCCTTTGGAAGCAAAAAATGTTCCAAAGAACTGAAACTAGAGTGTGCATATTTTCTGGGCCAGACTAGCTGGTTTCGGCCTTTTAGACCTCATCAGTGACCCTCTAATAGTTTCAAAGTTCCACATTAAACCAATGATCCCAAAGGACAAGAAAATAAAATCTACACTATAGTGAACGGCAGAGAAACGTTCTACCGCCTCCACACAGTCCCACTCACAAAGCTGTAGTGAAGTCAAATATATTCTTAAAAGGTTATTAATTGGAAGCAAATAATTGAAACTAGAGAATGCATATTTTCTGGGCCAGACCAGCTAGTTTCGGCCATTTAGGCCTCATCATTGACCCTCTAATAGTTTCAAAATTCCACAATACAACACCAAATGTTTGGTGTCTGATCTTTTATGTATCTTTAAACTGCCTGGCCAAAAGCCGGGAATCTCCTGTCAAATATATCTTATTACCCTTGTACAATGGGTGTAGCTTTTGAAGTTTGGTATTTGAATATTTATGCATCTACTAACCAATGTGCATGAAATATTGAGCCTTAAGCCCGAAATCTGATGTCAGGTATATCTCCTTACCCATGTATATGGAAAACCGCAAACAAAAACGTGGTATCAGATCAATAATATAACACAAGTTCATTTAAAAGCCAGGCCTTAAGCCCCGAATCTCATGTCAGATATATCTACTAACCCTTCTACAATGAATACCGTACCCAAAGCTTTGTATCTGATCAATTATGTATATCCTAACACATGTGCATGAAATGCCGGGCCTAAAGCCCAGAATCTCGTGTAAGATATATCTACTTACCCTTGTTCAATGAATACCACACTCAAAGTTTGATATCTGAGCATTTATGCATCTACTATCCCATGTGCATGAAATGCCGGGCCTAAAGCCCAGAATCTCATGTCAGATATATCTAATGAATACCATACCCAAAGCTTGGTATCTGATCAATTATGTATCATCCTTGCATAGCATCGAAATTGTTGGGCTATCACCGATGGCGTCACGTTAGCTTGTAACATTATTATCGCCTTTTCGTGTTCAACATGTGTCCGTTTGGCATCGTAAATTAGCAATGTGTAACTTTTAATTTTAAAGTTTTAAAATGTTTTCAAGCCAATTGGATATTAGACTAGTGATTTCAGTAGTTATTTCATGTGTAAATCGAAATAAAATGAATGTGCACGTGAAAAACTTGAAAATAAAAAGACAGCCAGTACACTGATTTTGGTTGACTGAGCTCAATGAAACAATGAGAATAATGTGTGGCAGGAATAGCAGCGAAACATAGATAGCAGATGAAATTTTGGAATTCTCATTTAACGCACAATATTTTTAATCTTTATATGCGGCGTTTCTTTTTTGGCCTATTATATACCGCATTCAAAGTTTGGTATTTCATCATTTATGTATCTCCAAACACATGTGCATGAAATGACGGGCCTAGAGCCCGGAATCTAATGTCAGATACATTTTCTTACACTAGTATATGGAATACAACGCCCAGTGTTTGGTATCTGATCTATTATGAATCTACTTGCCAATGTGCATGAAATGCCCGGCCCAATTGCCCAGAATCTCATGTCAGATAAATCTACATAACCTCGTACAATGAACACCGCACTCAAACTTTTGTATCTGATTAATTATCCATTTACTAACCCATGTGCATGAAATGCCCGGCCTAAAGCCCAGAATCTCATGTCAAAAACATCTCCTAACCCATGCATATGGAATACCGCACTCAAGGTTTGGTATCTGATAATTTATTCATCTACTAACCCATGTACATGAAATGCCCGGCCGAAAGCCCGTAATCTCATGTCAGGTACATCTCCTAGCCCATGTATATTGAATATCGCACTCAAAGTTTGGAATCCTATAATTTATCAATATATTAGCCCATGTGCATGAAATGCCGAGCCTAAAGCACAGAATCTCATGTCAGGTCCATCAACTAACCTATGTATATTGAATAGCGTGGCCAAAGTTTGGTATCTGATCTTTTATGTATCCCCTCACCCATATGCATGAAATGCCAGGCCTAAATCCCTGAATCTCATGTCAGATATATCTAATTACCCTTTTTACAATATATAATGCATTCAAAGTTTGGTATTTGATCATTAATGTATCTCCTAACACATGTGCATTAAAAGCCAGGGTTAAAGCCTGAAATCACATGTCAGATATTCTTCTTACAAAGGAATATGGAATACAACACCCAATGTTAAGTATCTGATCTATTATGGATCTACTAGCCAATGTGCATGAAATGCCGGGCCTAAAGCCCGGAATCTCATGTCAGATATATCAACTTAACCTTGTACAATGAATACCACATTCAAACATTGGTATCTGATTATTTATACATCTACTAAGGCATGTGCATGAAATGCCGGGCCTAAAGCCTGGAATCTCATGTCAGATACATCTATTTAACCTTGTACAATGAATACAGCATTCAAACTTGGGGATCTGATAATTTATGCATCTACTAACGCATGTGCATGAAATGCCAGGCCAAAAGCCGGATTCTCATGTCAGGCTCATTTCCTAGCCCATGTATGTAGAATACCACACTCAAAAGTTGGAATCTTAAATTTTATTAATCAATTAGCTCATGTGCATGAAATGCCGGGCCTAAAGCCCGGAATCTTATGTCAGATACATTTTCTTACACTAGTATATGGAATACAACACCCAATGTTTGGTATCTGATCTACTATGAATCTACTTGCCGATGTGCATGAAATGCCGGGCCTAAAGCCAAGAATCTCATGTCATATATATCCACTTAACCTTGTACAATGAAAACCGCACTCAAACTTTGGTATCTGATTATTTATGCATCCACTAACGCATGTGCATGAAATGCCGGGCCTGAAGCCTGGAATATTATGTCAGATACATCTTCTTACACTAGTATATGGAATACAACGCCCAGTGTTTAGTATCTGATCTATTATGAATCTACTAGCCAATGTGCATGAAATGCCGGGTCTAAAGCCCGGAATCTCATGTCAGATAAATCGACTTACACTAGTATATGGAATACAACACCCAATGTTTAGTATCTGATCTATTATGAATCTACTAGCCAATGTGCATGAAATACTGGGCCTTAAGCCCGGAATCTCATGTCAGATAAATCTACTTTACCTTGTACAATGAATACCGCATTCAAACTTTGGTATCTGATTGTTAATGCATCTACTTACCCATGTGCATGAAATGCCGGGCCTAAAGCCCGGAATCTCATGTCATATACATCTGCTTAACCTTGTACAATGAATATCGCATTCAAACTTTGTGATCTGATAATTTATGCATCTATTAACGCATGTGCATGAAATGCCGGGCCTAAAGCCCGAAATCACATGTCATATACATCTTCTTAACCTTGTACAATGAATACCAATCTCAAAATTTTGGATCTGATAATTTATGTATCTATTAACGCATGTGCATGAAATGCCAGGCCAAAAGCCTGGAATCTCATGTAAGGTTCATCTCCTTGCCCTTTTTATGTGGAATACCGCACTCAAAGTTTAAAATCTTAGAATTTATTAATCTATGAGCCCATGTGCATGAAATGCTAGGCCTAAAGCCCCGAATCTCATGTTAGGTACATTAACTAACCTATGTATATTGAATAGCATACCCAAAGTTTGGTATCTGATCTTTTATGTATCTCCTCACCCATATGCATGAAATGCCGGACCTAAAGCCCTGAATCTAATGTCAGATATATCTAATTACCCTTGTACAATGATTACCGCATTCAAAGTTTGGTATTTCATCATTTATGTATCTCCTAACACATGCGCATGAAATGCCGGGCCTAAAGCCCGGAATCTCATGTCAGATTTATCTAATTACCCTTGTACAATGATAACCGCATTCAAAGTTTGGTATTTCATCATTTATGTATCTCATAACACATGTGCATGAAATGCCGGGCCTAAAGCCCGGAATCTCATGTCAGATACATCTTCTTACACTAGTATATGGAATACAACACCCAATGTTTGGTTTCTGATCTTTTATGAATCTACTTGCCAATGTGCATGAAATGCCGGGCCTAAAGCCTGGAATCTTATGTCAGATACATCTTCTTACACTAGTATATGGAATACAACACCCAGTGTTTAGTATCTGATCTATTATGAATCTACTAGCCAATGTGCATGAAATGCCGGGCCTAAAGCCCGGAATCTCATGTCAGATAAATCTTCTTACACTAGTATATGGAATACGACACCCAATGTTTGGTATCTGATCTATTATGAATCTACTTGCCAATGTGCATGAGATTCCGGGCCTAAAGCCTGGAATCTCATGTCAGATATATCTACTTAACTTTGTACAATGAATACCGCACTCAAACTTTGGTATCTGATTATTAATGCATATGCTAACGCATGTGCATGAAATGCCGGGCCTAGGTCCTGGAATCTCATGTCAGACACATCTCCTAACCCATGTATGTGAAATACTGCACTCAAAAGTTGGGATCTGATAATTTATGCATCTACAAACCCATGTGCATGAAATGCTAGGCTAAACGCCAAGAATCTCATGTCAGGGACATCTCCTAGCCCATGTATATGGAATACCGCACTCAAAGTTTGGAATCTTGTAATTTATTAAACTATTAGCCCATGTGCATGAAATGCCGGACCTAAAGCCCAGAATCTCATGTCAGATTATCAACTAACCTATGTATACCCAAAGTTTGGCATCTGATCCTTTATGTATCTCTCCACCTAAATGCATGAAATGCCGGGCCTAAAGCACGGAATCTCATGTCAGATAGATCTAATTACCCTTGTACAATGAATACCACATTCAGAGTTTGGTATCTGACCATTTATGTATCTCCTAATACATGTGCATGAAATGCCGGGCTTAAAGCCCGGAATCTCATGTCAGATACATCTTCTTACACTAGTATATAGAATACAACACCCAATGTTTGGTTTCTGATCTTTTATGAATCTTCTAGCCAATGTGCATGAATTGCCGGGCCTAAAGCCTGGAATCTTATGTCAGATACATCTTCTTACAGTAGTATATGGAATACAACACCCAATGTTTAGTATCTGATCTATTATGAATCTACTAGCCAATGTGCATGAAATGCTGGGCCTAAAGCCCGGAATCTCATGTCAGATACATCCTCTTACACTAGTATATGGAATACAACACCCAATGTTTGGTATCTGATCTTTTATGAATCTACTAACGCATGTGCATGAAATACCGTGGCCTAAAGCCTGGAATCTTATGTCAGATACATCTTCTTACACTAGTATATGGAATACAACGCCCAGTGTTTAGTATCTGATCTTTTATGAATCTACTAGCCAATGTACATGAAATGCCGGGCCTAAAGCCTGGAATCTTATGTCAGATGCATCCTCTTACACTAGTATATGGAATACAACACCCAATGTTTGGTATCTGATCTATTATGAATCTACTAGCCGATGTGCATGAAATGCCGGGCCTTAGGCCTGGAATCCCATGTCAGATATATTTCCTTTCAGATGTCTATAGAAACCGATACTCAAAGCTTGGAATCTGATCATTTAAGTATCTACTGACCCATGTGCATGAAATATAACCCATGTGCATGAAATGCTGGGATTTAAGCCCAGAATTTGATGTCAGATATATATAGTTACTTACAGATGAATATGGAATACCGCACCAAAAATTTGGAATCTGATCATTTATGTATCTACTATTCCCATATGCATAAAATTCAGAGCCTAAAGCCCAGAATCTGATGTTGCTTATATGCTCTACCCTTGTACATGGAATACCGCACACAAAGCTTGGGATTTGATCATTTATTTATCTAAGTACCAGATCTCTTGCACTGGCCTAAATCCAGAGGCTATCTCGTGGATGGGGATTGGGGTACCTGCATGTTCCCTTGTTCCCCTGAAATAATTTGCTTGTTCCCCTGTCCCCCCATCATAGAAAATTTGTTTTCTTGTGTTCCATATTTCCAATAGTGTCTTTACTCCCTTGTTCTCAGCCTCTGTTTCACTTAAAATTTGGTGTGTACCCATAAGCCCTTTTCCCCACACACAAACACGCACGCGAGCACCCAAGCATGTCTACGCGCGCGCGCACACACACACACACACACACACACACACACACACACACACACAATCGATGCTGCAACCACTATATCATAAATATACTCAACGTCAGTGAAAAGTTACCAGTAAATCACATACACTTAACATATTTAGTTCATTCTGCACGAAGAACTGCGGATACTCCAACACTCAATTTTGTGGTATAGAGTCCAATGCATCACAACTATGGAAAACGGTATCCATCACACCCGAATGCATATACTCATTCTTTGACGGACCCCTATTGTTTCATTGTATTGTATAG
Organism: Loripinus fragilis; assembly: GCA_964019695.1. Taxonomy (NCBI): domain Eukaryota; kingdom Metazoa; phylum Mollusca; class Bivalvia; order Lucinida; family Lucinidae; genus Loripinus; species Loripinus fragilis. Next base: position 50,948 of record CAXHUL010000095.1, read on the forward strand.
GAAAATGCAAAGTTTTGTTGCTACCTTAAAGTTTGATCTCCGGTTTTTTGCAT
>CAXHUL010000096.1:0-19000 GCA_964019695.1 Loripinus fragilis
GTTCCACCGTTCAATTAATATTACGTTTGCGTTATTGTAGAACATGGTTGTCTCCACCAAGATATAACCATGTTTATCAGTTACCCCTAATATTAACTGAATTGTTTCAACATAACCTAATAAACGTTTCCTATCTCACGGCATGTTACCTTTATCAGGTCATGATGCCGTTGCACTTTTTAAATGACGTCGCTAATGACTCTGAATCAACACAAAAATAAAAAAATACGTCATAATCGTTAGTTTGAAGAGTGTTCAATAATGGGTAAACTGATAAATAGAATACCAGGTTCGCGTCTTTTGATATCAAGTTTACCAGGCTTGGCTTTGAGAACGCATGTTGAATCGCTCGGCAAGCCTCGCGATGTCAACAAGCGTTCTCAAAGCCTTGCCTGGTAAACTTGATATCAAAAGACACTCACCTAGTATTCTTTATTTAAAATGTGTTCAGCATTCCATGTATTAGCTTGAAAATTAGGTGTACATGTGACCAATACTGTTTTGTCATGTATAAATCATTAGGATAGACTACAAACTAATTATATAGTTTATGTCTAATAAAATTCTGTTCTGTTCTGTAACCTAGTGCACGAAGTTTGCACCCCTGAGCGTACTTATTAGAATAGAAGCATGTATTTAGCCCTAGAATTATGGAATATCCACGTACAAATGACGTAAGTCTATTAATATAATTTGAAAACACTCATTGTAATCGGGAAAACTCATGAAAAAATAAAGAACCCGTCGATATAGAATGAGAGACGTTTAAAGTTTAAATGAGATTTTCTTTACCTGACACTTTTTTAAAATGTATATTTCGCTTATTATATTACAAATGACAGATGCATATGTAATGCAGCTTTGTTCATAAAATATCAAGAAATGTAAACTCAGCGTCAGTGAAAAGTTACCAGTATGTATTTAAATTTCGATATTTTGAAAAATATATAATACAGCTCTATGGCTACCTTTACGTTCGTGTTTCTGGTCAACGACATACTGGCTTGGAGAGATAAAACAGTTCCACGAGCCCTGGAGCTGTAGTGCACGTGATACACGTGCTTTGTATGTTTTTCGCACTTTTTAAAAATTTGAAATCATCATTTTCAGAAGACAACCCTAGACGTTTTCACTGAAAACGCCACCAATATGGTTTGAATTATCACATTAAACACAAAAACGAGGATCAAACTTTAAGGTAGCATCAAAACTTTGCATTTTCCTAAATTTCTTGATACCTATAAAGGCGTACCACCGCGAAAAGCGATAAATATGAAACCTGTGAAATTTTGCACAGGTTTCATATTTTTCACATTTCCCGCGACTGTAACAGCAAGATAGACCTATCAAATGTGTTCTAAGAAAATTATTTCTTAAACATATTGTCAGTTCACACTTAAAAGCATTGGAAAGCGCATCTGGACTTCGATGGCACAATAAATAATTATTGTAAAACAAGCGCGGATAAAGATGGGGGGGGGGCCGTCCCCCTAAAAAATAACAAAAATATAGGGTTTCTTAGCAATACTGGTCCGGATCCCCTCAACATGAAATCACAAAGCTACCAAGCCAGCATTCAATTTTTTGCCATTATCGGCCCGCCAGCGAAACACCATTTAAATGGCGTTTGGCTTGCGGGCCGTTGATGGTCCACTTATAGTGGTATCGGAATCCTCACTCCCCTCATTACCTAAAAAAAAGTTGAACCCCCTCTGAAAAAACTTTCTGGAAATGGCAATTCTACCAGTAACGTATATAAGCGATATGGTCATTTTTGTTGTAGAAAAATCGCAATTTTGGCGGAGAAGGAAGCTCTGAATTTAAATTATTCTTTACAAAAAATTATCTCCCAGCTTTACCCTGAAGAACAGCCCCTATGCTGACACCGCGTGTAAATTACTTTACAACCCTCTAAATTAACATTAAATTTTATTTTACTGATATATTCAGGTTGTACAACTTTAATTTACTGTCGTGCCAGCTAAGAGTGACAGTGACGTCATGTTTTGTTTATAACATTATCTTGGACTTATAATCGATAGGTGACTTGTGTATTAATCCTATCCTGTGGATAGGATTAATACACAAGTGATCTATCGATTCGCGTTAGCTCAAGTGGAGTATGCAAGTTAATGTTTTGCTTAGAAATTGTCAAAAATATATTACGCCACTGTCACTCTTGGATGGCACGACAGTAACTGGCAATGATGACGACCAACAAACAACAACAAACAACAGCAACAATATATAGTTTGCCCAAATTGACATGAGACTGATCAATAATTGCCAAAATATTCGTGATATTCGTGCGTTTTCGTGAAGTACTACGACCTTGGTCATGCTTTTAACAGGAATATGAAGATAATGTCGATTCATGAATGCAAATGGTCTGGTAGCCTAGTGGTTAGGTGGCAACTTACAGATCAAGCCTACCTGGATCGAAACTCGGAAAAGCCTTTTATAATTGTCAAATTGCATCTTTTTTTTTTAAATTTAAGATTGTTTTAGTATTTTACGTCATCTCGTGGTGAGCTTTACATCTTTCACTTTATAATCATTATTTCCTTGGTTTCCTCACTCTTTTCTTGTCAGCGGCGGCTTTTGTAATGTTGTCTGCTGATAACTTTTGCAAACAGTTTGTTCCCAGATCAGTACCGACAGAACGTGGGTCCTGATCTTGATACAGACCGGTTGTCACTCTAATAGTGTTACTGAAAGGTGCTTTTGAAAAAGTTTTTTTTTTTGAAAAAGTCAGCAGATGACAATGAAAGTATTAAACTCACCCAGCGTGCAAAGATTCATTTCATTTCGGCTTATTGAAAATATTCACGTTTCTACGTGTGTATTTGTTGAATAAACGTATGCCAGCTTCTAAAAAATATATCCATGTGTACACAAAATCAAGAATAAAGACGAACAATCTAGCAAATTAAAAAGAAAGAAGAAAAAAATGAAACCATACTGGACTCGAACCAACCTCTTTTGAGCTGAACAGCCTCTTATCCATTAGGCTATGGAGGAATTGTGATTTTTTATGCACAAAAGTAATTGTCCCACAATCTAAAGCACACATTTACAAAGATTCCCGAAGATCCGAAGAAAGGTCAATGAATATTCATATGTCTCAGGTCAATTTAGACAGACAATAGATGTCATCAATCGTGACATGCTCTGGGACTCAAAATGTCTATGTACTAGAAGCTTCAGACTGTCGGTGTATTCGTTGTTATTTTGAACCGGCGGTAATGTTGATTAAACTGCGTGGTGTTCAGGCTTAACTGCACCTTTGTTTTTGCATACAACACACCAAATGACTAATTTAATTAGTAGGCCCTGCAAGGGTTTTTAGGTATACTGGGATATCAATTTTAGGGATATGGGGATACAATGCCTTCTGAATTTTGGGGATATTTGCTATATTTATTTAAGGGATATGGGATATTTTCAAAATTATTAAAGCGATATGCGATACTGGGACCCCCCCCCCCTTCCAGGGCCTCATTAGTACACCAATTTTAACTCTTTACATTCTGGGAACTTTTGCATGCTTTTTTGTCGCCTGCTGATTTTTTTTTTCAATATCAACTTTCTCGAAATGCCATCCAAGTGGCAAACAATTTGGATCCAGACCAGACCCGACTTACTGTCGGGCCTGATCTGGGTCGAAATCATTTGCACATGTTTAAAATCAGTAGACGCAATAGTAGGTAAAGTGGCAATAGTAGGTAAAGTGTTTACAAGAAACCGAAAGCATATACAGAAATTGCCCAGTGCAATTTTGATTGAAACAGTGTCATGTTTAAAAGACTAGGTTTGTCGCAGATCCATTCAAAGAGGAGTTTCTAGAAATAAAAAAAATATATAAATTGTGCCATGGGAAATCAGTCTTTGGAATTCAAAAAAACATTGCATACTCTAATCGGTGTACTTTGGCACAGTCAGGCCAAAACCATTCTCAGATTGGGCTATCAAATCTGAATGCAGTCATTTCCATTATTATACACACTTCACACGTGCCTATAACTTCATGAGTGTACATGCATGCTGGTCAAAATCTTTTCATTTTTTCTAAGTTGGTGACATGATTCTCATGACTACGTCGATGCCATCAATTATGCATGAATACAAATAAGAGATATGAGCTTTAATGAAAACGAGCCATTCCTCCCCTTTCCTTTACCAATTCTTTAAACATGCATATGTATACAGCTATCAAATGGCGCATTGTGTCTGATGTCCATCATTATACCTCCATACTCTTAGCTTTTTGTGATTGTGCGACCAGAGAAGGTTCTGGTGAGACTGCGCAGCTGATCACGACATGATTTATGCATATTAATAAACGGAACTACAATGTTCCATTTTCCTCCGAGAGAGGAAGGCAGATATGTAGTATTCTATTAATGAGAGAGCAACAGGTGGAACAAAACACGGTATTGGATTCTTGTCAATACAATCGATGCATAAACCATGCAACTTCCAGTTAGTTGAACTAACATTTTAGTTGAAAAAAAAGATTCCATAATGAAATCAGGGTTAAAGTGTAGATCATGTACAGTTAACATGTCTTAAGCGCCACTTAAAAATAGATAAAACAAATTTCTTACTTAATGAAGGTTGAAAGTATTGCAGAATGCTCCTCTTGGACATTCTGCAATACTTTTGACCTGCATTAAGCGATAATTGGCATTGAAAACCATTTTTGTGCTCTTTTTGAGTGGTTGCTTAAGACAGATTTTACTGTATTGTATAACATGTAGAATAACATTTGCATGGATGTATGTTCTTGATGGAATCACGATAGAAGCTATACATTACTGGAAAGAAAACTGGTTGTTTGCCCTCTTCTGTGGAAGCTGACCGTGTCGTGCTTCATGAAAACATATGACGATTTTTCAGCAAGTAAATAAAAGATTTTTCGAAAAAGCCCAATCGCTGGTATCTATCATTTGACGTCGTTTTGCATGTCTATTTAATTGCGTAGCTGAATTCTAGATTCACTTGACCAAACATGGGCGGATCCAGAGGCGGGGGGCAGGGGGTCCGGACCCCTCCTTGAAAAATCACAAAAATATAGGGTTTCTTAGCAATTCTGGTCCGGATCCCCCGAAAAACCACAGAGCTACCAAGCCAGCATTCAATGTTAAGCCATCAACGGCACGCCAGCGAAACGCCATTGAAATGGCGTTTCACTGGCGGGTCGATAATGACCCGCTTATATTTGGATCCTATCTTCCCTCATCACCTAGAAAAAAAAAACCCTTGTCAGAGTTGGACCCCCTCTGACTAAACTTTCTGGATCCGCGCATACCAAAACGAGAATGGTTGGCGTAAGCGACAGGTTTCTTATTTTAAAAAAAAATCTTTTAAAGATACAGAAGAGGTAAAATGCTCAAAACAAAAAAAAAGACCCAAAAAACAAGAGGAACAGCAGAATTAATATTTTGTAGACGGATGGCTGAGAATGGGTTTGCTCCCCCCCCTAGGAAATTTTGCAGACATATCCTATCTTGTAGAGAATTGAAAGCCGAGTCTTTTAAGAGATGTTTGCACTCTGTGCTCCGGGGCGTTAGTCTGTAAGAGCCTGTAACATACGTTACTTAATCAAACTAAGAAAAAGTAAATTGAAAGTTTAGGCTACAAATTAAAGACATTAAAATATTTATTTTTAAAAATCATTCATATAGTCTGCATACTCGATATTTTAACTACGTATGACAACCATTTGAACAAAATTGCGGCTTCCTAAGGTGTCATATGCGTTACATAAATCAGATAACCCATTAAAATTTGCAAGTGTGGCTAACATCATTTACACTCACAATCTCTCTGTGTGCTTTGCAAAATGTTTTTAACCATGTCTGACTAGCTTATGCAATGAGCTAACAGAAAAATTAAAGTTTGTTTCCCTAGCTTTAATATTTTTTCTGGAATAAGCAATTAAACAACCCTACCCCTACCCAGTTTTAAGGTGAAATGTTTGATATTAAAACTAAAGTAAAAATAGTTAAAAATATTTGCAGTTGATGAATGTGTTTCATTGTTTGAGATTTATTTGCTTTTATAAAAAGACTCATTAATCTGCAAGTTTGTTGCAAAATTTTTAATATCAGAGGCTGTAACATATGTTACCTGATGTAATAAATGGGCAAGCTTATTGTCTTTACGGAAGATATGCCTAAAATGTTTTAATCTCCTCGAGGGAATTTTGCAGACATATTCCTTCTTATAGTACAACTCAAGCTGCATCGAATAAGGGATGTTTGCACTCTCTATGTTGGGGCGTTAGTCTGAAACAGCGTGTTACATGCGTTACTATATCAAATAAAGGAAATGTAGTTTGAAAGTTTGAGCTAAAATTGTGAGAAAACTCGCAGCTATTGGATATCTTACATTGTTTAGGAATTTTAAACTGGCTCCTATGATAAAGACTTATAGATCTGCTAGTTGTCATCAAGTTTTAAAGATCAGAGAGCGTTACATATGTTAGCGTGATAAGTAAAATCATCTAACAGTATTTTGACATCAAGCTGAGTAAGGGCCTGCTCCATCCTAATCCCCTTTGGAATTCTGCAGACAAATAACATCTTATGTAACCATTCAAGGTGCATTTAATAAGAAATGTTTGCACTCTGTAAGTCGGGGCGTTAGCCCGTAACAGCTTGTTATATATGTTACTATATCAATTTGAGAATAAGAAATTTGAATGTTGAGCTACCAAAAGAAGACATTAAAATTATCTAATAAATTGACATTCTTCTTCAGATGAACGAACTAGATGTATCACAGCAGGTAAAGCAATGAAATGCAGGATGCAGGGAAATTAGACCCTTTCAATTCAATGATTCACTAAGTTTCTAAGATAAGAGCGCTTATTAAAGGATGTAACATATATAACTCGTCGTAATAAATGAGCAAGGGCATTGTCGTGACGTCCTTTTTGATTACACAGTCAGAGGCAAGTGTTTTCAATTTCAGTGTGTTTTCAATAGATCGTGAAATGAGGCACCTTATCAACGTGTTTACTCTGTATAAATCTTCCATAGAGCATAATATAGAACTACTGGTTATCCCATTCTACCTATAATCCACTTTCCTTCTTTTGAATGCAACAGCTAATGATAAGGCTGCAAAAACTGAGAAATCATATGTTTTACATTATTTTAAGACATGCTTCAATGTACTGACATCAAAAAACAACCAACTGCAAACATAATTGATGGCAATGTCCAACTTCATATTCTTTCTCTTATACCAGATAACTTTCAAGGTGGAACAGAAATTGTTTCAGACGGTCTGCCAAAACCATCAAGAGTCAAAATTGCAACTAAAGAAAACTTATAAAGTTCTTTGGGCGCAGCAAAATACTATTGATCTAAGACCTGAGGACTTAAGCAACAAAAGACTGGATAGGTTCCATGGCAAATGATGCAAAAAAGCAGCCTATCAAATTTCTGTTTGACCAATGTCAGAAATTTTGAAGTATTCTTAGAAGTACACGGTAGAGACATAGATTTTGCAAAATCAGAGCAAAGTTATCATTTGACTAGCACGGATGCAGAGGCAGCTGCAGTTCGATTGCTCTTGCCACTTCACAGGAAGTGATATATACCAGAGTCATACTCCATTGTATGCATATATGTGAAATGGCATTAAACCCATATTTAATCAGGTGTTTGATCCCATGACACTGACATGCTGTTTCTGCTTTTGAAGAATGCTAAGAATTCAAGTTTGGCTAAGTCAAGTTGTTTGACGCTGGCACTGGCCACACATACAAAGAAAATTGAGTCTTTTGATGGCAAAAGAGGAGGATCACACGAAATGCTTATAAGTGATGTTTGTCACAATTACCAATTTTAAAAAGTAATCTTAATTAATGTAACACATATAACACCATAGGAAGCTGTATATTTGTTAAAAAATCTTTTCTTATGTATCAAAGGTATTCAGCATGCAAACTACATGAATAATTCAAATAAAAAGATAGTTTTATGTCTTCTTTCTGTTTTTCAGACTTTCAATTCATTTATTCTTAAATTGATATGGTAACATACGTATCATACCATTACAGGCTAACCCTCTAGTTAATAGATTGCAAACATCTCTTATTTGATGCAGCTTGAATTGTTCTTTAAGGTAGGATATGTCTGCACAATTCCCAAAGGGGTGGATAGGAACAGGATTGTACTCAGTTTGCAGTCCTAATACAATGCCAAGATTCTACTGGTTGTGGTGAAATGGGTGATTATTTTGCCATAGAAGCAGACACAATGATAGACATTGTGAGGGTGACTTGAATAAAGATTGTTTTTGAATAATTTTATTGTATAGGAATATTTATTAAATTGTGCCATTTAAATGAGAATTATTATTTTCTATCTATATGTCTATATATTTTAATATTATAGGCATTAGGAAAAATGTGATTAAAAAGGTTATATATAACATAGGTAACACAATTCCATGGGCTTGTTATCAGCAATGACTGTAATTACTAAGACTAAGGCATCAGAGGCTATAGATAAATAGGAAAACATGTGAAAAACGGTATTTTTCTGAAATATCAACTCTTACTTCCAAGAAAATTTCCTAGCTCATTCATTTTGCCATGTAACATACGTTACATACTTTAATAAGTGCTCTGAAGCTGGTGTCAAACTTGCAAATGTATGATTCTTTATTGCATTAGCAACACAGTGCCAAAAATGTAAGATATCCACGAGCGTCAAATACTTTCATATATTTTTCTTCAATAATAGATACCAAAATTGGATACTTAAAATTGGGGGTAGGGTTGTTTAATAGCTCATATAAAACAATGTATTTGAGATAGAAAAGCAAACTTTGTTTTTTCTATTAGTCAAATAAGTATTTTAGTAAACTAAGATTAAAAACACTTGTAAAAATGCACAAATAGTCTGTAAAATGAATGATGTTAGTCAAGATTTCAACTTTCAAAGGGAAATTTAATCTATGTAACGCATATAACACCATTGAAGGCTGTAATTTTGTTTAAAATGCTGCTTTTATATAGCTTAGGCGTCCAGCTTGCAAACTACATAAGAAATTTGAATAATTAGATGGTTTAATGTCTTCTTTCTGTAGCTCAAACTTTCATTTTGATTTTTTCCTTAGTTTGTTACAGTAACATATGTAACATGCTGTCAGAGACTAACGCCCCGGAGCACAGAGTGCAAACATCTCTTAAAAGATGCGGCTTGAAATTTTCTTCAAGATAGGATATGTCTGCAAAATTCCCTAGGGGGGGGGAGCAGGACCTTTTTTAGCTCGAAGTCTATTGCCCTTATTTCAGAATTTTATTTGTCTTCCTGATATCTTATGACGGTTAGTGCTCTGTGTCTCTTCCTCACGTTGCCTAGTGTGATTGTGGTATTTCCTGATCATACTCACTCACTTTTATGAACCCTTTTCCAGACAGATATGTTTGAAACCCTTCGTAGAATTTTAGTGATGAAACACCCCTGTTCCAGACAAGCTCTGAAACTGAAAACGAGACCGCTTGTTGTGTTCGCACGTCCCCATCCACACTTACATAGTGAGTGCCCTCACCCCAGAGTGAAGGGACACATACAACTCGCTTAAGTTTGCACAGAGGCTTTCTAACAAGACCTCTATTACGAGTACAAATATTTCACTCGCTGTTATATGGTACAAATGCACCAGTGTCCTTGTCCAACTGAACTCTGTCACAACAGGATCAGTTTCTAAGAATATTAGAATCTATCATCATGAGTGTGAGGGTAAGATAGAAAATTCTTCCCGAGGATCGCCGTCTGGCTTCACGAGGCTTGCCGAGTGATGACAAACGGTGATCCCGAGGGACGAATTTTTCTATCCTAACCTTACACGAATAATAAATTATTATTCTTGCTCACCACAGGTTTTTTTTAAATAAGCGTCCAGCAGTCTCTGAATACGCTTAGATACAATTTCACATTTTGACGTTACTTGACGTGCTTGGTAAGATAGCATGGGTAAGATAAGATTTTCTATTCCGGGGTAAATTCTCAGATATCCTTATCCGGTGTGCAAGAATTATCTATCCTAAACTTTGTTATTAAATGCATAATCTAATGGAGTCAGTTGATTGGAATAACTTGCAAGTGACAATACTTTATTCCCGGCTCGATGTTATAAAACATGTTTGATGCTCAACTCAGTTGAACATGAAATTTATCATGCTCATAAATGTTAAAATGCCAACAATTGTCGGCATTTTAACATTTATTAGCATGATAAATGCAACATCTGATAGGTAGAAAGCAAAACGTCTTCATTTTTCAGCATTTTTAGTTTTTATGAGCAGTTAAAATTTCATGCTCAGTTGAGTTGAAAACGAAAAAAAGTTTTATAACCTCGGAGCCCGGTCTTACTGAGAACAGCCAGTTTTGCAGCAGCGGCATTATTGGTAAAAATCCCATTGTGCACATTAGTCAGATATTTTCTAAAGAGGCCAGCTATTCCAGACCTACACATTTCCCACCAAGCGACAAACACACATACAGAACTAAACAAGGAAAATAACTGATGATCAGTGAAGTGCTGGCGAATTTCTATTTGCTGCTTCAATTAAATATAACCCACTTTGTATTTTTTTAAATGAAAATATAAAATTGTGCAATGAATTACGACATGGCCGGAAATGACCAAATATGAGGTTCTGGATGGGGTATAATGATTAGTGAATAATAGCACTTTTTTATAATGAAAAGTTAATAATGAGTCACAAAATAATAAATAGGGAATAATGAGTGCCTAAAAGATAATCCTATTTTTTATTGAATAGAATAATGAATAGTGGATAATCAGATTTTAATAAACTATGTGTCTTGTTTAAATGAATAATCCAAAATTTTAATGAGATTTATAATAGGCTAAATTTTTAATGAATAGTGAATACCAGACCCCAACCCAGACCCTCAATTATAGCCAACTAGTGGAGCTGCTTAGTGAGCAAATTTAGTGAAATACTTCATTTGATGATACAAGCATGAAATTTACACCAAATGTTCTTTACATGACACACGTTCAAAAACGATTCCTGGCCACTTCAAATTCGGCCATTTTCAAGATGGCCGCCAAAAAACAAAATGGTCGACACTTCTGACGAGGATGTATGTAGTAAATGGATCATATCTCAGTTTCTGTTCATCATAGAACAACAAACTTGGTATCAAATAAAAGCTAAATCATTGCCCTTTGGTATAAAATTCAAATATGCAAATTGTTTGATTAACATATTACGCATATTAATAAGTTATTTCTTTTCGTCCAAAAATCAGTAACAAAAAACTTACAAATTCATCATGATTAATATCACAACCTGTGGCAAATGCAGATTGTCAAAGTTGTATAGAGCCTTAAACGTTTCTGCCAAATTATACTTATCAATATGTGCACATCAGCTCATTAATATACTATGTGTATTCATATACACTTATTTTAAATTCGAATTCCAATTTTGACTGTATTTCTGTTTTAAGCAGTTTTTGACTCTGTGTTTTTATTTCCATGAGAAGATTGTTGGTTCTGTTAAAGACATAGCTTGTTCACTCAAAATGGTTTTCTATTGCGTAGATTAAGCCCAAATTGTATTCAAATGCCCCCATGGGGCTTTACTTTATCTATTGTCCCCTTTAGGTGGTGGTTCTGTTGTTGTTTGTCCAATTTGCTCCGTTATTTTGTGGGGATTTTGTGTTCTTGTTTTGTAATGTAGTACTTAGCATCCTTTCTAGTTTTGCAGTAATCTTGATGAGGGAGAGAGATCTGGCTCTTTACTTGTATTGTGCTCTTGCTGTCTTGTGAATGTCAGAGTTCTGTGTCTGTTCCTTATGGTGCCATAAGTTGGTATGTGGTCTGTAATTGTGGCATTTCCTAGTCATATACACTTACTTTTATGTGGATAGAGAAGCTATTTCAGAATTCATCCCTGTTTTTGTCCTAGATCATATTTATTAAGCTTGATGGCAACCAATCAATCATCGCGTCAAGCTTACCCTGGAATAAATGCATTCTGAGGCGGGGATCTATTTATATTTAAGTTTCTAGCAGTAAACTAAATCCCTTCAAAGAGGAGTCTGCTGACCTGCACGCACTTTATACAATATAAGTAGCGGACAGTTGAATTAATAAAAAAGTAAGTGGATATGACCAGGAAATCATGAAGCACTAAGCTCCCATTGGTCAGAAGCAATATGAAAAGTTTATAAAGGCTCAGACACTTTTATTTAATGAGCCAAGGAAAAAGAATATGCCCCCCCCCCCTTTTCAGGCTACAAGTTAAATCCAACCAATCATCAGCTAAAAATTAGCTTGACAGCTGTTTAAAGGATGACCGACGACTATTTTTGATATTATTTATCTCATGTCAAAGCCCAAATGGCGACTTGCCACCCTTTTTTCCAAAATGAATATCAAAACTGTCCTCCGTCCTTATCACAAAAGACATGCTCCACTCAGCAGTAAAGTAACAGCTGCATGGCATTCTTGAACACGATAAAATACAAAATAGGAACAACCAAATGCAGACACTGTGATAATGGATGACACAACCCTGATCAATGTATTATTTAGCAAAAGAGTCCAGAGCAGCAAAATGCCTGATGGTTATGCCACTGAGGTGATTGTACCTCATACTGAGTAGTATGCTTGAAAATACTCTAGATATGATGTTGTATTTGGTAAATATCACCAAGACAATTTGAAAAGTGAGACATTGCAGAAAAGAGGAACAGCTAATAACATCAGACATCTCAAATCATGAAACAACTACCTTAGATGTGACGACAGCAAAGTTTGTTTGTTTGTTTGGTTCTTAACGACGCATCAACCCTTGTGGGTCATTAGCGTCAGACAGTATTAAACTAAACATGATGAAGATGGAAAAAGTTAAAAAAATATAAGATAAAATAAAAGGAAAGATGATGATGAGTTTGTATAATGATAATTAGTTGCAATAGGATTGTTGACAGGAGAGACCACGTACAATATCTGACAGTTTCAAAGAGCTATTCAGATAACTGTACATGTTCTTTAACTGAACAGAATACAACATTAAAAAATCTGTATTATGGTCTGATACAAATATAAAACAAAACTTGATTTTAAAAATAGCAATTAGATTTTGTTAAAAAGATTTATTTGTCTTAAAAATGTCATAATACTATCAATATGTATATCTTGAAATAATTCTTTCATGTTATCAACGGCAACAAAGGTTAAAATTAAAACTATACTTGCTCAAACCAACGCACATATAATAGTTACAAAAGGAGATGGGATTGTTTGAAGTTTACAATAGGGATATGTTAGCCTTATGCAATCAGAGGACGCTGACACTCATATGTTTGTCCACATAATGTATGTTTCTTTGACTGGAAGCCAAACTCTAATGATTGTTAATTCTGATACCGATGTTGTTGTACTAGATATAGCAGGTATGCTGATTTGAATATCTACGCTTTGTGGATAGCATTCGGAAAAATAAACAATTTTTGATGGATGCCAACTCATGATATGTAATTAAGAAGGCAAAAATCAGGAATCGATACAATCAAGTACCAAACCTGACACAAAACAACACATGGGAAAGTGACTATAACACAAGAAAACATCACATAAAAGAGAGACAAGAGGCCAGCCCTTTCCCAGTAGGTGGCCAGAAGGCTGCAATGGACAGACAATACAGCATGAAAGACACAAAACATAAATAACAAAAAAGGTCCACAAAGAAACACCGCCTTTGAACGTCAGTAAAAAGAATTGCTCAAACTAACGCACAGATAAATCACTTAGTCCTCGTACAAGGTCATTGCTTTTATGCATGGGTTAAATTATTGGGTGTGATACGGTTTCTGCATCTGTTGGCAATGACAAGAAATCAGCATGGTAGGCATGGAAATACAGGAATTGCGCAGGCCTCAGTAATACTGCAGACATAATATCATAGTCGGATATGGAAACATAAGAAAAGATTGTAGTTTTATGTACGATTAGTCAAGCACGAATTGCAAGACGATTTATTGGTTGCTCGAAAGCAAAACGCTCATGATGCTACCCACCAACACAAGCTGCTCTAAAAAGCAAGGTATGGTGGCAGTTTTCCAGGCAAGACTTGTTATGGAAACAATCGACTGTTACTGAACAGTAATTACCATTTCTTTCGAATTGGGGATGGTCAAAGCAGAACAATGTTTGGATTCATAAATGGACCGAGTTGTCTGCTATAGCCAAATGTTGTAATGAAATATAAACAATGTGGTAGTTAAAAGAAGTAAGAAAGGCAGCAAAGATCAGGAATCGATACAATCAAGTACAACATCTGACCCAGAATACCACATGGGAAAGTGACAAAAACACAATTAAACATCACAAACGAGAGCCAATAGGTCAGCCCTTTCCCAGCAAGTGACCACAAGGCAGCAAAGAATGGGCGCAAAAGCTTGACAAACACAAGACATAAATAACACAAATGATCCGCAAAAGAAATACCGCCTTGGAACGGTAAGTAAAAACATTTTACTGGAGGGCTTAAACCGGTTTCACGGTGCCAACCTCACCCTTAGTGCAGATGTGGATCACAGTCAAATTGTATGAGAAACTGCAAATGCTCTCCATCAGGCACTTAGTTGGAACTCATGCAAATGTCAAGAAGATAGGTAGTTACATGTAAATGTATTAATTGTGGGTGATTATGCTTCGATTGTTTCCGCGTATGATTTAAGCAAAAATATTTAGCAATGCCAGTTAAGTATGCTTAAAATAAGCAGCACTAATGAGCTAATTTGCATAAATAATGGTACATAGACCTAAGAGTGGACCAGACTTTTGATTGGAAAGATTTTTTTCAGTGAAAGATCACCAAAAACTGAGACTGAATTAATTTTCTTTTCAATTTCAAGATTTTTTAGCAAAAAAAAAATGGTAATTAATATTCATAAATATTTAGTTAGCTAATTTGCATATTGGAGCCTTGGTAGAAAGTGTAACGACGGAGCCTTAATTGTGTATGGTCTGATATTTGAAGATTTATAAAGTATTTGTAAATGAATATTCATGGATATGCTAATGAGCTGCAGTGTAATTATGGTGATTTATAGTATGGCTAAGTCTATACTTTAGGTATATATCACTTTTGACAACTAACATTGACCAAATGTTAAGATATGTTTAACATTAATGTATTTTACTGTTTTTTTTGGCCATAAAAATAAAACTTGTTAATATTCATGAATATGCAAATAAGGCAATTTGCATATTTTACCTTAATACTAACGGACAATGCTGTAGCTTTAATTTGATACAAAATTTGATGTTCTAGGATAACTAGAATCTGAGATATGACCAATTTACCAAATACACTCCCCAACGAAATGTCGGCCATTTTGTTTTTGGCGGCCATCTTGAATATGGCCGAAATTGAAGTGGCCAGGAATCGTTTTTTAATGCCTGAGATGTAATGAAGATATGGTGAAAATTTCATGCTTGTATCATCAAGTGAAGTATTTTCTCAGTATCCCGCTCCACTACCAACAAAATACATTAACGAACAAGAACATGACCACCTTGGTTTCTAATTTCCTGGCACCAACATATAAAGTACATCAAAGAAAAGACAAAGTCAATGATCAATATTATGATAACATTTAAATTATTGTCTGAAAATTTCTTGAAACAATTGATTTATCTTTTATTGGACTTATCTTTGAATATGCTGACGTGGTATGAAAAACTGTTTACAATACGAAAGAGATGAACTGGGTAAAATGGAAAATCGGGCAGTAAGAATTGCATCACTGAATGTACTTTATAACGAAACTCAAAAGAAAGCAAAATTACACCATTCTATAAATATCTGATAGCTAAACAACTACTCGTTTGTTTGTGGGATTTGATTCTTTAGGTCCCAGTCAACAATTTTTCAGTTATGTCGGGACGGGCCTTCCTGGGATGAACCAGTACTAAGCAAGGATTAAAGTGTCTTGTTCAAAGGACACAACGCAGTGATGCCGGTGAGGCTAGAACCCGCAACCCCTCGATCTCGAGACAAGTACTCTACCACTGAGCCACTGCGCTCCCACAGAAACAACTACTCATTAATTAGCCAATTAATTAAAATCGATAAGCCAATTAATCTAAATTCTTTGGTCGGTAAGCCTCAAGTGACTTTACCTGACGGTTCTTTCTAAGGTGGTGTTTCTTTTGTTGATATTTCATATATATATGTTTCTCCAAGTGTGGCGTGAGTGGGCTTATGCCTATGATCCTTTTTAGGGACATTGACAATAAGTGCAGACCCAGAAAAAGCGGTGTCTGATCAGGGGGTTTTACTCTATTTGATTTACAGAATTTTCTAATAAGATTTGAATGAAAAATGAAAAATTACCATCAAACGGAAATGAATTGATCCAGTTGAAAAGAAGGGGAAATTCAATTCGGCTTAAATGGGTTAAGTTATGGCGTTGTGTCACATAGTAATTTTACTTTGGCGATCTTCCCGACGAGTGTTTTGTAACTAAATCACTATCTTTACTCTGTTTAAAATTTTCGGCCTCTTGGCCTTTGTCAAAAAAAAAATCAAGTATCTGGATTTATGTTGTGTGTCAAAGCCAACCAGTTTTTCTTGACCTTTGTCAAGAAACAAATATCTGGATTTATTTTGTGAGATATTTGTTTCTTAACTGTCCAAAAGGACGAAAATTTGAAACAGCGTAAAGATGTTTTTTTAATATGAATACATTCCCTTTGGAATTTTTATTGAGATAAGGGGTGAGTTGTAACTTTACCTTTATTGTTGTTACTTTCCCTCTGTTTGAACATACAGTAAAATCTGTGTAAAACGGCCACTCAAAAATGGACAAAATAAAGATCTTTACGACAAATGGAAGCTTAATAAAGGTCAAAAGTATTGCGGAATACTCCAAGAGGTCAATCATTTCCCAGCAGGTGATCACAAGGCTGCAAGACATAGACAAGACGAGGGGAGCATTCTGCAATACTTTTGATCTGCATTAAGCAATAATTAGTCTTGAAAACCAATTTTGGGTCTTTTTGAGAATGACCGTTTTACACAGGTTTTACTGTACTGGCATAATGGTGATATGTTGATGTGACATATTCGGGTGATATGCAATTCTTCGGTTTGGTGGAGCTACAAGTATTTGACTTATCCACCCGTCTGTTCATCCGACATATCAGCCAGTCCATTCCCTTTGGGAACACAATGGTCACCATATGCCAATTTGCACCCGTGGACATTATAAAAGTAAAAGAATGCAGAGATCAGGAAGCAATACAATCAAGTACCACGTTCGACCTGAGACACCATATGGGAAAGTGACAAAAACACAAGAAGACATCACACACAAGTGAGCCAAGAGGTCAACCAAACAAGTAACAAAACAGATTCATAAAAGAAGCACCGCCCTGGAACGGTCAGTAAAAATAATTACTGGAGGGCTTAAACATGTTGAACGGTACCAACCTCACCCCTTAGTGCAGATGTGGATCAAGACACATATGGGGAAGTGACGAAACACAAGAAAACACAATACATAAGAGAGCCAAGAGGTCAGCCCTAGCCCCAGCAGGTGACCACAAGGCTGCAAGGAACAGACACGACAGCATAACAAAGATAAACATGAAACATAAAAAAACAAAAAAGATCCACAAAAGAAGCACCGTCTTGGAACGGTCAGCAAAACATATCACTGGAGGATTTAAACATGTTTAACGGTACCAGCCTCATCCTTAATTCTGATGTGGATCAAGACCATATAAATGTATGGTTAACATTTAAGATCCCCAACTTATCGATGCATCATCTCATAGACCATACTAATCAAGATATAAGAAGGCGATAGAACAAAGATAAGGACTCAACAGTACATACAACTGAAAATAGGAGCAAAAGAAATCCAACAATTAAACCCGGGTGGGCCTGACCAAAGACGAGACATCAGGCCAAAACCCTCTCATCTATAAATAAGTCCTTAAGTCGGAACCCTCATAGAGGCTGAGGTCGGACCTGCCGGAAAGCAAAGTTGTCAACAGTGATTGTGTTGACCACCAAGCAATACATTAATGTTATAAATGTTATAAACAATCCTTTTATAATTAGAAATTATTTTGATAAACTGCGGAGAAAAATTATTTGTGCTAACAATTTTCTTTAATTTATAGACTTAGTCGCCATTAAACTCTGGCTCCGAAACTCCCTGGCGCAAGAGAGATCTTAGTCCAACATGGAATTAAGATATCAAATCATAGTATAAGTGATAAAATTTAGAAAAAAGTTTTGCGAAGTTTATAATACCGATAGCTTCGTTTAAGAAGCTTCCGAGTTAAAAGTTTTTTGCGAGTGTTGAAGTCTTCACCATGGCTAAATGCTCTAGCAAATCGAATGAGTTGAGAGCGAGGAACTATCACCATCTAAAAATAGGAAATTGACAATTTCAAAATCCAAATCGTCATGTTTATCGTATATCTTGGTAGAAACAATATCATTAGAAATGGCACACATGCAAATCCAAAAACCAGGCCTCAGTATCAGAGGCATTGGCTTTATTAAGTTGAAGCTCTAAAGCGTATATTTGACTTACCATATTGTCAAAATACATATCATTTATGTTTAAAGTATAATTTAAATATCTTGATGTAGTGTTAAAAGCGTCAATAATATTAGCCTGCTTATCATCAGAAAGAGACATGATAAAATCCCTCTTATAACAAACAAGAATACATCCGCAACCAGGGGAGCACAATTAGTGCTCATTGGAATTCCTACAACTTGTCCATACAACTTAGTGCCAAAGCGTATAAAAAGGTAATCTAATAAAAAGGTCTGCCCATCACAGACATTTTGGCAAGACAATTTCAGCTGTTCCGACGTGAAAAAATAAAGAGTCTTCTGTTTGGAGTTTATATTTAATTAAATTATGGAGCAAAGTAGTGTAAAAAGTGGAAAAATCATATGTAT
>CAXHUL010000097.1:0-37665 GCA_964019695.1 Loripinus fragilis
TACGCACGTGCAGCTTGATGTACAAAGGAAAATAATTATGTCATACCGATCTTGAAAAGTCGTCGAGTTTATCTCCCTTACGAACTTCACAAAAAACCAACAAGTAATAATGACGATGTTGCTTCAATATGATGCATCACTTTTTGAATCTTTCTGCTCCCCCAAAATACTCTACCTTGCTGCTGTACAAACAAAATCACGAAAGAGTGGGAAACATGGGTTGTCCGATAAGTCGACCGAGCAGCCTATGTGTCTCAGTCTTGCGTGAATATAGAAAACTTGGTTTAATATATTTATATCCTTATGCTTTAATTTGACCTCCTCTTCCCCCACCCTCTCTCTTTTATCTGTCTAAAGGTTAAGTACCGCCTTCAATATTGTATTCCTCATATGTCATGTTTGTATGACCTGAGTGTAATAAAGAGATTTGTATTGTATATTGTAAGTTATTTCCATTCTAAGTTTATTAAATAAACATCGCCAATTTGGACTCCAGGGACATGATTGGCAGGATTTATGTAGGGGACCACTACACATTACTACAAAGTAAATATGTAAGTTGTTTTTATTTCGGGGACCACTACACATTACTACAAAGTAAATATGTTTTTATTCAAATTTGTTTAGTGATTTTACGCCCCATCTATGATCATGTCCGGATAGTCAGTTAAACTAGTCACACTTTTCCTGGTCAAGCTTGACTAAGGGGTTAGCCAGTTCTTCGTGCACATACCTTTAATTGTACCTGACACAACAATTCTTGAGTTAGTGGAAGCAGGAGAATGATTGTAGAAAATATTTCATCATCAAACTCAACGAAAGTATGGGACCAGGCCAGGATCAAACTCATGGCTTCTGGATCTACTATCAGACTCACAACTGATTGCCTTTTGGGGCCTGGTTATACATGTATTAGCTGTAAGCATGAAGGTTTGAGAGATGTTCTAAAGTTGTCTCAATAAAAACTATATAGGAGCTATTGAAAGGGACTTGATGATACGATTTATATTGGACACCACAGGATCTTCTTTCATGCTAAATATGTGAGTTGTTTGCCATCATGGCATGTATTTTAAAGATTTCCCATCATAAGTCTATGGAAGCTATATGTTGACATGGCAACCATATGTCCACTACAATCGGACATAAAACTTATGTAACCTTTCCCATTATACACATGATGTCGAATAAAAGTCCCAAAAAATTGGAGATGACGGTCCCAATCTGACTAATCTATAACTGTTTGCTGGACCGTTAATCATTATGATTCATTATGCTCATGTTTGAAATTACACTGGCCCAGACGTCTACATTCCTTAAACATACATCAACTGTGATTTTATTGACTGTGAATGTAAACAAATATTGCAGCTGAAAATATATAGTGTTTCCTTGAAATTGTTCAAAACTAAGAATATGGGCAATTGTTTGGGTTGTCTCAATAAAATGGGCCTAACGAGTGCAAAATATTTTTATGTTTTCAGAAAAAAATATATTTCCCTGTAAACACATTTTAATTTTCTGTCGATTCCTTCTGTGTTTTTCCTTTTATTCACTGGTATCCAAGGGAATGAGATGGTAGATAAGCAAGCAAAAACATCGCTTTTATTAGAACCAACTTCTTTTAAGATTCCATTTTCTAATTTTAAGCCATCTATCAATAAATATATCTTGGATCAATGGCAAATTTCATGGAATAACAGCATTGGAAATAAACTTCTTGAGATAAAACCACCTATTGGTGAACATCAACCTGTTGTCCGAAACATTAGAAAAGAAGTCATTTTGGCTCGACTCCGTTTAGGTCATCGAAGAGTCACACATTCATACTTACTACTAGGTGAAGGGCAACCACAATGTGTTGGTTGTAATACACCATTCACTGAACGTCACTTCCTTTTGGAGTGTGGCGATTTTGCACAAGTAAGAAAAAATTGATATACATATTGATAGTATTATGACATTTTTAAGACAAATAATATCCGTTAATCTATTACAAATGAAAACTTAACTGATGTTTTGCTGATTGTACTGAATATCAGTTTGCAGATCGAACTTCTGTTCTCAGATTCAACTGGACGTAAATTGTTTTGCAGATCGAACTTCTTTTGTTCTCAGATTCAACTCGACGGCATTTGTCCCCAACAATTCTGGTATGAATTGAACCTAATGTTCCCTATAATATTCAAATGTGTAGTAAATGAGCAAAAATATGATAAGAATTAGAACACAATGTGCGTACAAGGTAAAGCTTACATAATATAGGACCTCTGACGATACCCTATTTTTCAGATGCTTCCCAAAACTTCCCTATGCATAATATATCACTGGTGTTCTTTTGAATGGGACGCTTGATGTATAAGGAACGAATTAAGGTTATAATTAGACAGGCGGACCCCTACAACAAAACAGGAGACGTTACCAAAGGGGGTAGGGGTTGCAAAATTTGACTTCACCAAAACATTTAGAAATCAATTATTTTCACGTGTAAGGGTATTACATCATCAATACTCGATTGCAAATCGCAGTGAAAGTTAAAATCATGAGCATTTTAATGATTATTTTTGTTGTTGTTTTTTTCTGTCTGATTTGATAAGAAATATTTTGAAGTGCAACTGTAGTCCAGACAATGTATTTACCTGGTGCAATATTATGCAGCAATGTACTGTAACCATTCATCCATGCGTAAAGTACACCTAGTCAAGGGCCATGTAGTTTATGTGTATTGGATGGATACAGTATATGTGCAAAATACTCTACCAACTGAATTAAGTAAAAGGACAATTTTCAAAATCTAAAGAAAAATGTGCTAAAAACGGTGTAATATTTCAAGACTAATGTTTTATTTAAAGGAAGCTTACTTGTACTAAATAGTTCATTATACATGAAAAAAAGATGTTCAAGAGAGCACACCAAAAATCCAAATGCTAATGTTTGGGCTCGCCCAGACGTCACATTTTGGGCTGTGGGATATCATTCCCCCCCCCCCCCCGAGTTCCAACTAGCTTTTCACATATATTATGTAAAATATGAGAACACACTTACGTGCGAAAGGATTAGTTGGAACTTGGGGGGGGGGGAATGGTGTTTTAAAAATATTTTTCTATTTCCTATATGTATAATACAAAAAGTGATCATTTTAGCCCCAAAAAAAAGCCGTACATTCATGGAAATAGGAAATCAAACGCAAAATCATAAAATTGAGACCAACAGCGAGGTTATATATGAAGATGTAAGCATTTGATCGACTTTCATTATTATCAAAATTATAGGCAGCGATACACTGTGATTCCCATTACCACCGTCAGAGGTCCTTTGGGGTACTCGAAAGCACCATCTCAACGAGACAATTGTGCAGACCGAACTACACTTATAAAACTTTATCGATCACTAGTCCGGTCAAAATTAGACTATGTCTGTATTATATATGGCTCTGCACGAAAATCATAACTTCAAATGCTTGATCCTATACATAACCAAGGACTTAGGTTAGCTTTAGGAGCTTTTAGAACTTCTGTTGCTAGTCTCTATGTGGAAGCAGATGAACCATCATTATACACACGAACAGAGAAACTCTCTTTGCAATATGCTATAAGACTTGCTGCTAACCCATCAAATCCTGCTCATGAAGTTACATTCCCACCAAATAATGTTGATTTATATGAACAAAAACCTAAAACAAGAATTTCACCACTCTTAGAATCTGCCAATATCAAACCACAAAATATTTGAAAAACATTTTACACCAAATATTCCAGCTTGGTGTATGAAACCACCTGAAATACTTTTTGATTTACATTCCGGAAAAAAATTTGAACCAAATCCACACATATTAAAAGATGATTTCAGAAAAATGCAAAGTCGTTTTAAGAATTACCAACAAATTTACAGACAACCATAGTAATATGCAACGTACAAGGGTCAGTCAAAAATAACTGAGCCCTACCTCATAGCATTTGAATCAAGTAAAATGGACATATATTAAGATGATATTTCATTGTAGTTATATGTCATCTATTTAATCACCTAATTTATTTCTGTTGATAGGCTTTTTATAACGGTTGCTAGGCAACAGAATATGACCTGTCAAAGGGGTGCGTTCACGCTGTGATACATCAAAATCAAAGCGTTGCTATGGAAACAGTAACGTAAAAGCAAGGCTTTATTCACTGTCGTCTAATCATTTTAACATGTACCTATTCAGCGTCACTAAACAGAAACCAACTGACCCTAAATTATAGATGCTGTGGTAGTTTGATTTCAGAATTTATCAAATTTTAACATGTCTGAGGTCATATAATTTGCCCCACCCACATTCGTATTTACACAAGTTTAATAGACAACATAAAATATTAGCGCAATAATGCTTTAACAGTTCTGCATACACAAACCATCCCTTAGACGAATTAAGTTCCTTGATTTAAATGCACAATTTTGTTTCCATGGCAACACAATTCACATGTATTTGTGGAATTTTGGCGTTTTTTGTTGCTAGGCAACGCATACAATAAATGTTCACCTAAACATTAACGAACTAAATGTAATGAAAAGACAATATGATATATGTTATTCAAATAAATGTCAAATATGTCTTTAACAAAAACTATCAAGCACACAAGCTTTTTAAAGACATACTGTATTTTCCTGGTGGCTGCGATCGTGAACGCATCGATCTGACTGACGATCTTCAGTTGCCTAGCAACCATAATAGAAGCTTAACTAGGGTGCTCCTTTAGGGTTAAATCATCTATGACATGTTATACTTATATAACATAATCACATTTGTTGTCTACAATACCAAACTAAAATATTATGAGGTAGGGCTCAGTTATTTTTGACTAACCCTCGTATACCTGACGATTCATCAATTTTCACTGCTGAAGCCAAAGCAGTTGATCTAGCTTTAGATTTCATTAGCACTTGTGATGCTAACAATAAATTTATTATATTTTCTGACTCACTTTCTGTATTGAAAGCAATGAACCATACCAGTTCAAAGAAACCACAGATTCAGAAACTTTTAGAAAAATGTCATGAGCTTTTAGCTAATAAAGAAATTGTTCTCTGTTGGATTCCTAGTCATATAGGTATCCAAGGGAATGAAATGGTAGATAAGCAAGCAAAAACATCGCTATCATTAGAACCAACTTATTTTAAGATTTCATTTTCTAATTTTAAACCATCTATCAATAAATATACTGAGGGAAAAAGTTAGCAATTATTTAAAATATGGTTTCCCATAGGCGATCTTTGAAGCATTTGATCATTTTAATTGGCAGGTTCGCAAATGTGTCGGTTGTTTAAAAATGTCCTAATGGCTACCCGCAAGTGGTCAAAAGAAACAAAATCAAACTTCATAGTGAGGATTTGATCTGCTGAGCCCTTTAATTTCAAACGTTATTCAATTGAAAGGGAGGTAATTTGGAAAAATACGATTTTGAACTAAAACTGTTCGAAAAGGGTGAACATAACATTCAGTTTTAAACCGTTTTTCACTTTCTTGCTTTCAGATCTAAACATTTGATAGAAAATTGAAACTTTTAGTCGAAAACTATTCGCACTATTGCCAGATAAGCTGTTTTAGCAAGGGGGCATAAAATCAGACTTTACATTATGTGAAATGTCAACTTGTTAATGTCATCGTACTCACGAACGTTTGTCAACATATCTTTTTTGACACTATGAAATTAAAAGTCCTATTTCTTCTAAACTGTGAATCCTCTAAGTATATTGCTAAACTTGTTTCCCTCAGTATATATATATCTTGGAAGAATGGCAATCTTCAGGGAATAACAGCATTGGAAAAAAACTTCTTGACATAAAACCAACGATTGGTGAATATCAAACAGTGTTTCGAATCATTAGAAAAGAAGTCGTTTTAGCTCGACTCCGCTTGGGCCATACAAGAGTCACTCATTCATATTTACTACAAGGTGAAGAGCAACCACAATGTGTTGGTTGCGATGCACCATTCACTGTACGTCACTTCCTTTTGGAGTGTGGCGATTTTGCACAAGTAAAAAATAATTGCTTCCATGTTGATAACATGAAAGAATTATTTCAAGATATACATATTGATAGTATTATGACATTGACGCTTTTAAGACAAATAAATCTTTTTAACAAAATCTAATTGCTATTTTTAAAATCATGCTGTTTTTTAATGTTGTATTCTGTTCAGTTAAATAACATGTACAGTTATCTGAATAGCTCTTTGAAACTGTCAGATATTGTACGTGGTCTCTCCTGTCAACAATCGTATGGCAACCAATTATCATTATACAAACTCATCATCATTCCTTTTATGTTTAGTTTAAAACCCGTCTGACGCTAATGACCCACAAGGGTTGATGCGTCGTTAAGAACCAAACAAACAATCAATAAGACAATTGTTTTGAGCACCAAAACACACATTTAAACTCAAATCGCGTAATTCCGTTGATTTGCTTTGGGCGAAGAGAAATTAAGCACACCTGATAATCATTCTCAATTTGTGTTCTTCACCACAGAAAAGTTAACTATCAAACACAGTTACAAAATATAAGTAAAAGACTTCCTTGTTCACTTCCAACATCAGGCTGTTCCCTGTTTTATCCTCTGTTATTATGGACTTTCCATTTCATCTGTTCTAATGACAGTCATGTACGTTCTGTCCTTGCATAGTTACTCAAATACTAACGTCGCGACGCTAAGTAATTGATGCAACGTCATAAGTGTGACGAGATTACTCATATGAAATATCGAATGTTTTCTGAATGTGATTACTGAGATATACATCACCTGAGAAACTTTAACCAAAACTTTGTTTTGCCTTTGAAAATGTGTCCTAGATTTTGATCTCCAGCCCACCCAGGGGCAGGGACCCTGAAGTAACCATGTAAAATGCCAGCCCTCCAGGGCAACTATGGTCAGAATACAAATTCTTCTTGGTCAGTGGTTACTGAAATATACACCACTAGAGAAACTTTACCCAAAACTTTGACATTACGGACCAACAAACGAACGAGGGGATATAAAAAGAATAGTTAGCAGGGTCTATACTTACACGAGTTACCAGGAAGAAAATGAAGTAGAAAACAAACTACACGTTGATGATGTTGTTTTTAATTTTGGGGGACGTGAAACACTAGTCTAGGTTTTGTGGTTTGAGAGAGTTTGTCAGGAATAAGGTTTTCTTGATATTTTGGGGAAAATATATGTCCTTTCTGTAGTTTTTCCAAACCTTTATTATCTCTAGTAGTATTCACTACTCACATAAAACTTGTAAAAATATCGATAAAACATATATAACATGTTACATACAGTTATCGCAACCAATTTTAGGTCTTGGTCTTCTTAAGAACTTGAACGAGTGATAAGTAAGCAATATATATAGGTTTCTGTATATCAAATTAATGATCAGGAAATAACACAATCACACACTGCAATCCAACCCACAGCACCATGTGGAACAACCACAAAACAGTAACAGGACAACGGAAAGACAAGCAAAACAACCAGCTCTCTCTTCCTTGTCTAGATGGTGGCAAAGCTAGAAAAGATACACAGTTATGCATATCAGAACAAAGACCAACACGCAACCCCCTCGAAACGAAGGGAGGCACATAAAACAATAACAGAACAATCGCTTTAGAACCAACGGCAGCAAAACAGAAATCCCAACATACCTACTGCAGATTTTTGCCTCATTTTTCAACTTCCAAAATGCAACTCTGTATATTTATAGGCCCTGTCACACTACGACGTATAGCACCAATGTATGCCGACGTATGAAAAATTCAGCAAGTGCGTTGGTATACGTTAGAAGTAAGTTTTAAACACGTTATGAATACGCTACAGTAGGCTGGTATACGTTGACATACGACCAAGAGGTCCAACACTTTGTGAATCGTCATACGTTAGCACCAACGTATGCGGACGTATGAGAAGTTAAGCAAGTACGCTGAATACGTTAGACATAAGCTTTAAACACGTTACGAACACGCTACTGTACGTTGTCATACTGCGATTAGATCCCAAAATTTTGTACTTGCATCCTTCAGCGTATGCCGACGTATTGCTTATACGTGAGGCATAAGTTAGAGGTGCACAACGGGTTAGTTATGCATACGTTAAGGTACGTTAGCCCCAACGTATGAAAATTCTACAAGTACGTTGTTGTACGCTGAATAAGTTAGAGATACGTTTCCAATACGTTACGAACACGCTACAGTACGTTGGTATACACTGTCATATGACAAAGTGGTCCGAAAATTTGGTACTTTTTTATAAGTTTGACATAAGTTAGATGTATGCTACATGTAAGTTATGCATACGTTAACGTACGTTATATGTACAATCCAGCATGTCATATGTACAATCCAGCATACGTTAGACGTTCGTTGTGCATAAGTTTCTCATACGTTAAGAACGCTAGTGATACGCTGGGCATGCGCTTTTATACGCTAATACAAGTATAAGTTATGTTACGTCGCGAATAAGTTATGAATAAGTTACTCATACGTTCTATGTTTGTTTCGCGTACGCTTTGAATAAGTTCTTAATTATATTTCAGCGTATGCCTGCGTACTAGATATATGTTTCATACGTTGGCTAAAACGTTATAGTGTGACAGGGCCGTAAATTAAACCCAGTGAGCATAGCGTCTGAAATCTAATTTTTCTCTGAAATATAACTTTGATCAGGCAGGCCCTATGAAAATATACTACAATTTTACCCAATAATTTGATGCATTTCATTCGAATCTCCTGATTCTAGTTAAAATGCTTTATTTAAGCAGTTCAAAAAGTTATTCAAAATAAAGCATGATAAGTATTAGAATGAGAAAATAATGTCAATCTTTGCTAACCCTAGATTTTTGTTATAATTGTGGGTTTGAAGAAATATTAATTATATGGGAGTGACAGCTAGCTGTATGGATATACCTAACACTGTGTTATTTTGAATATTTTGTTTTGCTTTTGTTTGTATTATCGCAGCGTAAATTATGACAAGACTTTTGACCACAAATATGAAAAAAAAATATCCATTTGAGTTAAACGATAAAAATGCAACTCAATTATGGATTTCAAGAAATCCATATATTGTGACAATTGCAGAGGATCTGAAGTTGCACAAAAACAGGATTCTGCTTACATGAGAGTGAGCAAGCAGGGCAGTTTATCTGATCAGACATTGAATGGACAGAGTGATGATGTAAAAGGGAAAGTAATAAATATTAGTTGGTTTCGCTCTTCCTCTGGATAACGTTCTAGATAAAACAACAGCGACAGGAAAGACTGCTCATAAGATACACACTTTTAAACCTGCTTTTAAAAGGGCTGACCACTTGGCTCTCGTTTGTGATGTCTGAGTGTGACGTTGTCACTTTCCCATTTGTATACTGGGTCAGGTGTGGTGCTTAATAGTATCGATTCCTTCCTACTTTGTAATAAAGGTATATGAGGGCCCATCGAAAGGGTCTTGCTATCAAGCACCTTGCCAAACAGTTCACCATAGCTTTGTAACATGAGGAAAGAATTTGTCAGCACCTGTCTAACGCTCTGCACAGGCCAAAATCATGACAACAGGTCAAGATGATATTACCATTGCCTGAAGATTCTATAAAAGCTCTATATAATATTATCCTTGAAAGAAGTCAGCTCGACAAGCACCTCAGTTTACAACAGCCTTGGTGAGCTTTGGAAGTTCCATATATAATTGAACAACTGGGTTAAGATCAACTTTTATCTACAACATAAGCTACCTTATGTTCGGGTTGGCAACAATGCACTCACAATGTAGGTGCCATTCTGAAGTATCTAAAACATTAAAGGCCATATTGTGATATTTAATTGCTACACTGCTAGAGAGTCACTCCCCTTAGGTTCTACGAAGCAGTTTCGAGGGATACCTCTGCCTGCCTGTTGAATTCGCTGAAATGTCCTTCCCTTCCAAGACACAGAATACACATTTACAGCCATTAAAACAGGATCTGACGGTATAGATGATTAAGTAAATGTTACTGCGCCAATTCTTGGTGCAGCTACACACTTATTGCCTCCAGTGCCAAGGCACACGAAGAAAGTTTCAGAGCAATGGAACATCTTCGGTGGAAAATTAATAGATCACCTAACGCCTCAGTAAAAAGGAGTGTATAGTAAGTTAAGAGATTACCTTACGTCTCGGTAAAAGGAATGTATAGTAATTGTGTCTTCTGCTAACAACTAGAGGATCCACAATTGTTTCGAGAACATATGAAAAAAATATTTGATTCAAGAACGGGGTACATGCAGAATGCTCATCACATTCCATGTTTTGCACATTTAATAAATATTTTTCCATTTTTGACTGGTGTTGAACATTTTTTCCTTCCAAGATGCTTTGGGGGTGCCCAGTTTGTGTAATCTGTAACTCCAAAAGTATTCATTCCTTGATATTCAAACTTTGCATGTGTAATCTGTAACTCCAAAAGTATTCATTGCTTAATATTCAAACTTTGCATTATGATTGTTCACACATTGAAGATGTGCACATTTTATTTTTTCTGTTTTTGTTGGGTGTTGAACTGAGTTTTTTCTATCCGTAATGCTTAGGGGATGCCTAGTTTGTGTTATCCATAACTCCAACAGTATTTTTTACTTTATATTCAAACTTTGCATAATGATGGTTCATACATTGAACATGTGCCTCTCCCTCTCAGGACTCGACAGTAAATAAAACTGAATACCGGAGCAAAAGAAATCCAACAGGTAAACCCCGGTGGGCCCGACAAACAGACAAAGCATCAGGCCCCTACCATCTCATCAATAGGTAAGTCGGAACCGTCATAGAGTCTGACC
Source organism: Loripinus fragilis (assembly GCA_964019695.1). Taxonomy (NCBI): domain Eukaryota; kingdom Metazoa; phylum Mollusca; class Bivalvia; order Lucinida; family Lucinidae; genus Loripinus; species Loripinus fragilis. The sequence goes on from CAXHUL010000097.1 coordinate 10,821, forward strand.
CACCGGCGTGCAATTGAAGAGGAAAGCAAAGTTGCAACCATGATATGGTTGACCACCAAGCATGCATTCTTTTGCAATACATTAATGTTATAGCCGATCTTTTTATAATGGGAAATTATTTTAATAAACTGTGCTGCAAATTATTAGAGCCAACAATCTTCTTCAATTTATACACCAAGTCACCATAGAATTCAGGTTCCGAAAGTCCTTGGCGCATGAGATATGTAAGTCGAACTTGAAATTTAGATATCAAATCATAGTATTGTCTATAAAATTTAGAAAAGGTTTTGCGAAGTTTATGATACCGATAGCCTTGTTTAAGAAGTTTCTGAGTTAACAATTTATTACGAGTGTTGAAGTCAGCAACATAGCTAGATGCCAACTTTTATATGGAGCATAGCCTAAATGTGATTGTATGGTCGTGGTCAGATGGCCTAATGGCTGCTATGTACATATTAAGTGAAATTCAGAACCAAAGGACCAATTTCTTGGTATATATCATAGGGATCTGCAAGGTATGTTTAAATAATAATATTAGATTGACCATGACCTAGTTTAGCATTTACTATGGAGATTGTGTGACTCAGTGTCAGTTGAGTGCTTCCTCTGGTCCTCTAGATTGCTTCCAGGACATCCAGTGGCATCTAAATACAATACATCGCTTCAATGTTTAAAATAGATTTCTGGTTTTTTTCAATAGTTCCTCTGTATACAAAGATGCATTAAACGGATCTAAATTTCTAAGATGAATGCATCTGTTCACTTCAGAGCTGGTAAAGTCTGTATCTCGTTAAAATCATTTGAACATTATAAAACTCGTAAGCAGCTGCAGCATTTGTAGGACACTTTATGACTGACATGAACACCAACGCATCTATATTCATGTCTGCGACCTTTTCGTTAGAGAATCACTAGGCTTTTTGAAACCATGTATGCTTAAGCCTTCAGTCTTTTTTTCTCCTCTAAGCTGTCTTTTGTGTCTCAGGATGACTTATGATCCAGGCCTAAAGTTAAGAATGCTTACCGAAAAAGCATTTTTATGTTGTGGGTGCTCAAATGAACCACATGATTTAACTAATGGGTAAGAAAACATTTACAATTCTACGCACAAAACTATGCAAGTCCATAGAGGGCTGACCCTGTATGGATTTCTTCATAAACAGTTTAAATGCTGCACATCCAGGAATTTTACACTTTGCGGTTGCTGTAAAATTCTGATTATAGTATGTATTAACGTAATATGATGATGTTAGTTTTTAAGTGGTCTGCCTAAATATTTGACCATCTTTGGCGTAGTTTTTCTGTTTCCTTTTCGAATCTATATTTTTCCCACACTCCTTGCTATAAGAGGAAACTCAATTAACCTTCTTTGTTAAAGTACATTTGTTTGATTCTGGAATATTAAAAGCAGAGATTTTTTCTAATAAGGTAATATGTCTTTGAATATGGAATTTGAGAATTTCTAGAACAACTTTGCTGTTGAAGTAAGAAGTTATAACGACATTCATTACATACCATATTAATCGGCTTTTGTGTCGTTGTTTAGCTATGCCCACAACTGGTTCCTATCTCCAATGGATTTACAAGATTCTGGAGATTGCATAACACGTGGCAATACAGTTACCGAATAGATCGAGAGTGAGGGGTCTCAGGGCAATGGTCAGACAGAATGTGTTATCCTACCAAAGGGGACAAAAGGGTATTGTCATTGGATGGATATAATAAATTCCACTTGCCAGGAGGCTGAAATTTAGGTGTTGTCATTGAATGGATATAATAAATTCTACTTGCCAGAAGCCTGAAATAACATAGAAGCTATCTACAAAACCGCTCTAAGAGGGGAGTGAAAGGAAGTTCTCGCCCAAAATCAGTTGAATTTTTTTTTTTAAAAAAAACTACACAATTCCCTAGAGCAAAAGAATCTTGTCAGAGAGATAAGAAACATTGTAAAACGACAAACCTCATACAGTAGAAAGCATTATGTTGATATAAAAGAACAGCATGGATGTTTTGGAGGCATTTCCTATGTAAAAAGTGTTGTAGAGAAAGAAGAAACATATAGGGTAATCTAAACAACCAGGAAATTGGTATTGAAATAGATATCAAAATCAATTTTGTCAGAGCAGACATAAGGACGAATTAAGCAGGTAACTGGTGTCCCCCTTCAGCTAACAATATCAGTACTGAACACTTAAAACGGACATATAATTCCTGTGTTAGGGGTTTGTGAAGTGGTTATAGTATAAGGGAAACTTTAGAGGAAATATTTGGACGCCACTGGATCAAGAAATAAAACTACAGTTTTAGGGGGGAAAAACTTAGGTATTGTCAAAGAAGCAAACAAATATGTAGATGGGAGTACACAGCCCAAATATTACAAAGCTAGACAAGTTACATTTTGTAAAAGTATAGTATTTAAAGTGAGCTGCTCCGATGTTGAGAACATATAACCGTTATTTCAAGATATACATATTGATAGTATTATGACATTTTTAAGACAAATAAATCTTTTTAACAAAATCTAACTGCTATTTTTAAAACCCTGTTTTGTTTTACATTTGTATCAGACCATAATATAGATTCTTTAATGTTGTATTCTGTTCAGTCAGAGAACATGTACAGTTATAAGAACAGCCACAATGTGTTGGTTGCGACACACCATTCACTGTACGTCACTTCCTTTGGGAATGTGGCGACTTTGCACAAGTAAGAAATAATTGCTTCCATGTTAATAACATGAAAGAATTATTTCAAAATATAGCTCTTTGAAACTGTCAGATATTGTACGTGGTCTCTCCTGTCAACAATCGTATTGCAACTTATTATCATTATACAAACTCATCATCATCATTCCTTTTATTTTATCTTACAAATTTTTACTCGTTCCATCCACATCATGTTTAGTTTAATACCGTCTGACGCTAATGACCCACAAGGGTTGGTGCGTCGTTGAGCACAAACAAACAAACAAATGTACAGTTATCTGAATAGCTCTTTGAAACTGTCAGATATTGTACGTGGTCTCTCCTGTCAACAATCGTATTGCAACTCGATATTATTATTCAAACTCATCATCATCTTTCATTTTATTTATTACAAATTTTTACTTTTTCCATCCACATCATGTTTACTTAATACCGTTTGACGCTAATGACCCACAACGGTTGATGCGTCGTTAAGCACCAAACAAACCAATGAAACAATAATTCTGTGTCTAAAAGAACAAATCTTGTATGTATATGTGGTGACTTTGATTTGACAGTGAACAGAGTGTCATAACTACACCAGTATCCAATTTCAAGGACAAAGGACATATTTGTGGGAATTGGTAGTCGAGGTTCGTTCACAAAACTAGATTTATCAGATGCATTAACACAAATTCCACTGGAAGTGGTCTCAATGAAGTTTACCACAATTAACACACACAAGAGACTATATCGATACAATAGTTTTACTATGGAATTTCGTCAAGCCAAGGCATTTTGCAAAAGACAACTGACAATATTCTTCAAGAATACTGCTAGTCATTTGCTTTCAATTAAAAAAAATATTGACATGTTAGTTATTAAATGAGTTCCTTTTTGTATTATCGATTAAGTTTTTATTTTAAGGGTAATGTAGTAAACTCTTATACTGCATAATAATCCACTATCTGCTAGTGAGGTCACATATATAAGAATAAGTTTGTACTAAATCATAATGAGCAAAGTTTCAGAGGTATTATTACAGCCAATGGTCAAGCAATAGCACTGTACGCAATACAGCTGTAGTAATACATGAAATTAAGTAACGTATACAGCAGTATTATCATAGATATAGAGTAATTTATTGCATACTGGCTGTTGGCCACAATTACTTTAGATATATCAATGCAATGAGCATGTCCATGAATAAGAACTAGATAAACTTTTTATTTGCACAAAAGAATTTGAGACAAATACAGTAAGGCCCCAATTGCCATAGGCTAACATGGGCCATTTTGCTTCCTTTATCCCTATATACTTTAATTACATTAATAGACAATCATATTGCAGTGTTTGTGGAAGGAGTGGGTCCAGATTTTTTGGATGTTATGTAAGTTACTTTTTTCATTATGGTTTCAAGATTAACATGCTACTAAAGTATAATTTACTGTTGGTAACCACTCTTATAGCATTACAGTTGAATATGATGCTTTAATTGCCTACAAAATCTATTCTATAAATGTGAAGTTTTGGATGGGTCGATTCTATAAATGTGAAGTTTTGGATGGGTCGGTTCTTTGTCCTTGTAGCAGCACCATCAACTAGGCCCAATAATTGAGTCATTCCATCCCTTTTCTATTACAGGATTTATCAAAAATAAAGATTGGGAATTCCCACAGATGATTTGGAAGGCTATTGTGGATTACCGAAATTTTGCTTTGCGCAATCACTCTCCCTTCAGAAAAGTGCTAGCAGTACCAAAATAAAATTATAATCCCAGAATTCATTGTCGCAAAACAGCACATACCATCCCGTGTATAATGAGGTGACCTGCTACAATATCATCTTGGCCCAATAAACATAACAATTCAGAAGAAGCGAAATGCATAATACGAAATAGAGTAGCAATGCGAAATGGCCCAGTCGATAGCATTATGATTTATTTGATATGGTTGTGTTGGTTTATGAATAGGCTATATAAAATATTTAACTATATTAAACTGCATGTCTCTTATAACATTTTTGAATTTTAAACATTCCATTCATTTGAAAGATATACGACGTTACAGGCTAACACAACACTTGTCAGAGGTCTAACATGTTTAAAGAGCTTTATGTAAAGCATAGTCTGCAAAATTCCTCCTGAAGGGGGCGGGGGTGGAAAGCAATATCTATCCCATTTTATCACTATGATGAGTTTTTCTTGACTGTCATTCCGCTTCAACTGAATTCTGAACAAGTTCATACAAGCCCTCGTCCATTTGGGCTTAAAGAACTTAATGGACAGCAAGGTAACTTCACAAGGAGCTGCAAACTGAGCCCTTTGACGTCTTCTCCATCGCTTAGAAGGCATTTAAAGGTATCCTACCATGGCTGGTAGGTGCTAAATTGCTTGGATTTCGTGCGATTTATCTCCATGATTTTGAATATAAAAAAAATGGAGATGATGTCCCTATGGGACTAATCCTTAACTGTTTGGTGGACCGTTAATCATAATATTTATTATGCTCATGATTGAAATCACACTGACTCCAGAGGGATACATTCCTTTAACATACATTAACTGTGATATTATTGACTGTGAATGTATAAAATATGCAGCGGAAAATATATAATGTTTCCTTGAAATTGTTTAAAACAAAGACTCTGGGAAATTAATTGGGTTGTCTCAATAAAATTGGCCTAACGAGTGCAAAATATTCTATATTTTCAGAAAAAAATATATATTTCCCTGTAAACACGTTTTAATTTTCTGTCGATCCCTTCTGTGTTTTTCCCTCCATTCTCCGATATTGCTTTCTCTGATCTAAACTGGATCCTCTTTCGTTCTTGAAACATCCCAGATAACCGTAGGTTTGTGTCATCCTTTTCAGGTTTCCCTTTGACTTGTGTATCTGTGTTCTATGCCAGATTTTGTGCATCTGATTCTGTCTATAGTTGTCTGTTTCTTAAGTATTCTTGATTTGTGTCTGCTTTGAAGATTTCTCTTTGTGTTATGTTTGTGTCGTTTCCTCAGTTTTTTCTTTGTGTCGTTTCCTCAGTTTTTTCTTCTGTTTTCTTTGAATAACAGAATTTCTCAAACCCTTCAACTTCTGTAAGCGACCCAAATCTGCTGCAATTTTCTGGCTTTTATCCCCTGCTTCTCATACAATGTTTCTTATTTTTTAGTATTTGGCTCAGAAATGCTATGGTGTCAGTTTGGCCTCCTTCTGCGTCTGTCCTTTGGCTTACTGCTCAGTATGTTTTTTATGTTTAATACACTGTCCTTATAGTTTTTCCGTAGTTACATTTTGTTTGATATCCTGTATATTTATCATTTTATTTTCAATATTCTGTTCAACCTCAACTGAATCCTGCTTTTCTCAAATACAGTTAGATACAGTTTTAAATTCCTGACCTTCCTTGATAAGATTTTTTTGTATTTGTTGACATCGTTGAAGAAGGTGTTCCCCTTGTTGCTTGTCTGTAACCTGCGTAGCGGTAACGGCAATACTCTGCTGTAACTGATCAAATTAAGTTTCCACCATTTCTGCTAGCTGTTCCTCATACATTGCTACCTTTTGAGATTTCCTTTTGTTTCTTTGATTTGGCTAAAGTACCTTTTAAATGATTAGTTTATTGCTTAATTCCATTGCGGTATCCATCAGAGCACAATCTCCTGAGTTTGAATGTCTAAATCATCTTCTGCATTGGTCCCTTCAACTGTTAGCGATAAAAACGCTATCTCCAAATCAGCAGACAAAACGCTCATTTGGGACATGCAATAGTTGCATATTTGTGATTGTTCAGCCAGGCAAACTTCTTCAATATGTTGATTTAAAAGATTTCTAGCATTAATCGTCTGTGGCATATTAAATTTCTTGTTTTATAAATATCTACACCATATAGCACATATCGCTGTAAATAGGTCATTCTGATTCAGGTCATTCTTATTCATAGTCCCCAACAATTCAGGTTTTTCACATTCATTTTGTTATGTAACATTCAAAGCAATAAGAAGCTCTTAAATATTGTTCCAGTTATACGATTTACAGACAAAGTAAATAACAGACAAAGTAAATACAATATCCGTTATTCTTCTGTTACAAATGAAAACTTAACTGATGTTTCGCTGATAGAACTAAATATCACTTTGCAGATCGAACTTCTGTTCTCAGATTCAACTCGACGTCCATTGTTTTGCAGATCGAACTTCTCTTGTTATCAGATTCAACTCGACGTCAATCGTTTTGCAGATCAAACTTCTGTTGTTCTCAGATTCAACTCGACGTCAATTGTCCCTAAGAACGACTTAACGTCACGATGACGTTACGTCCATTATGAATTGAACCTAATGTTCCCTATAATATTCAAATGTGTAGTAACTGAGAAAAAATTATACAAAGAATTAAAACACAATGTGCGTACAAGGTAAAGCTTTTATAATAAATTTGGGGTACTCAAAAGAACCGTCTCAATGAGACATTTGTTTTGAGCACCGAAAACACACACATTTTAATTCAATTGCATTTGGCGAAGAGAAATTAAGCTCATCTGATAATCATTCTTTAACCACAGAAAAGTAAAATATCTAACACAGTTACAAAATATAATTAAAAGTCTTCCCTGTTCACTTCCAACATCTAGCTGTTCCCTGTTTATCCTCTGTTATCATGGACTTTCCATTTCATCTGTTCTAATAACAGTTATGTCCCTTCTGTCCTTGCATACTTCATCACGATACTAACGTGGCGTTATTTGACGCAACGTCATTATTGTGACGAGATACTTATATAAAATATCGCGAGATTCGCGACAACCTTAGAGGATAACTATAATTCACATATGAATGTTTTCTGATATGTGGTAGCTGAGATGAATGTTTTCTGATATGTGGTAGCTGAGATATATATCACCTGAGAAACTTTAACCAAAACTCTGTTGTGCTTTTCAAAATGTGTCTTAGATTTTGACCTCCAGCCCCACCCAGGGACCCTGAAGTCACCATGTAAATGCCAACCCTCCAGGGCAACTATGGTCAAAATATGAATTCTTGATCAGTTGTTTCTGAAATATACGCCACTGGAGAAACTTCAACCAAAACTTTGACATTACGGAAGTATGAAGGTATGGAAAAAGTCAAGACAAAAACTATACACCCCTCAACATAAATGACAGGGACATAAAAATGAATAGTTTGCAGGGTTTATACTTACACGTGTTACCAGGAAAAAATGAAGTAGAAGACAAACTAACACACGTTGATTATGTTGTCTTAAAATTTCGGAATTTTGAAACACTAGCCTAGGTCTTGTGGTTTGAGAGAGTTTCTTAGGAACAAGGTTTCTCGATATTTTGAGGAAAGTATATATCCTTTCTGTATTTTTCTCCACCTTCATTATCTCTACACACATCAAAGTTGTAAAATATTCGATAAAACATATATAACATGTTTACAGTATCGCAAGCAATTTTAGGTCTTAATATTTTTTAAGAACTTGAACGAATGAAAAGTAAGCAGCATTTGTAGGTTTCTGTATATCAAATGAATAAGTTAGTATGTAGTATCAGGAAATACCACAATCACACAATGCAATCCAACCCACAGCACCATGTGGAACAACCACAGAACATTCACAGTAACAGGACAACGGAAAGACAATCAAAACAACCAGCTCTCTCTTCCTTGTCTAGATGGTTGCAAAGCTAGAAAGGATACACAGTTATGCATATCAAACAATTGGGGGTACATATAACAGGACCATCGCTTTAGAACCAACGGCAGCTAAACAGAAATCCCAACCTACCTACTGCAGATTTTTGCCTCATTGTTCAACTTCCAAAATGCAACTCTATATATTTTAAATCAAAAACCAGTGGGCGTAGCGTCTGAAACTAATTTTGCTCTGAAATATAACTTTGATCAGGCAGGCCCTATGAAAATATACTGCTTTTTACCCAATGATTTGATGCATTTCAGATGAATCTCCTGATTCTAGTTAAAATGCTATATTTAAGCAGTTCAAAAAGGTATTCAAAATTAAGTATGATAAGTGTTAGAATGAGAAAATAATGTCAATCTTTGCTAACCCTAGATTTTAGTTATAATTTTGGTTTGATGAAATCTTAATTATATGGGAGTGACAGATAGATGCGTGGATATACCTAACTGTGTTCTTAGGGATTTTTTTTCATTAACGCAGCGTAAATTATAACTCAGACTTTTGACCACAAATATTGAAGAAAATATCCATTTGAGTTAAACAATAAAAATGCAACTCAATTATGAAAAATGCAACTCAATTATGGATTTCAAGAAATCCATATAGTGTGACAATTGCAGAGGATCTTAAACTGCACAAAAACAGGATTCTGCTAATATGACAGTGAGCAAGCCGGGCAGTTTATCTGATCAGACATTCGAAAATTTGCTTGGTAGTAAAAGTGAATGAAAACAGATTTGTTGGTTTCGCTCTTCTTCTGGATAACATTCCAGATGAACCCAAAGCGACAGGAAAAACTGCTCATAAGGTACACACTCTGTGGCAGTGTGATATTGCAACATTACCTGTAGATTCTATAGGATCTCTATATAATATCTTTGAAAGTCAGCTCGACAAGCACCTTAGTTTACAACAGCCTTGGTGAGCATTGGGAGGTCCATATATACTTGAACAACTGGGTTAAGATCAACTTTTATTTACAACATAAGCCACATTATGTTCAGGTTGGCAACAAGGTAGGGTTTAGGATGGCAACAATGTAGGTGCCATTCTGAAGTATCTCAAACATTAAAGGCCATATTATGATATATAATTGCTACCTGCTAGTCATTCTCCGTAGATTCTACGAAGCAGTTTCCAGGGATACCTCTGCCTGCCTGTTGAATGCGCTGAATTGTCAATCTCTACCAAGTCAAGAGAAACACAAAATACGCTTTTACAGCCATTAAATCATGAGATGATTGAGTTTCTTGTAAATGTATCTCCTCCTAAACCGTTAGAGGTAGCAACTTCAAACTTTGTAGGTGAAAAGGTCACATGACGTAGAGGGTACTGGGCGACATTTTGTGTGACCTTGACCCCAAGGTCAAAGGTCAAATATTGTATTTTCTTGTAAGTGTTTCTCCTCCTTGACAGTTAGACGTAGCAACTTCAAACTTTGTAGCTGAATAGGTCACATGGTGTAGAGGGTACTGGGCAACATTTTGTGTGACCTTGACCCCAAGGTCAAAGGTCGAATATTGAATTTTCTTGTAAATACATCTCCTACTTAACCTTTTGACATAGCAACTTCAAACTTTGTAGCTGAAAAGATCACATAATGTAGAGGTTACTGGTAAACATTTTGTGTGACCTTGACCCCAAGGTCAAAGATCATATAATGTATTTTCTTGTAAAAGCATCTCCAAAATGGTTAGACCTAGCAACTTCAAACTGTGTAGCTGGATAGGTCACATGATGTAAAGGGTACTGGGCAACATTTTGTGTGACCTTGACCCCAAGGTCAAAGGTCAAATATTGAATTTTCTTGTAAATGCTTCTCCTAAAGCTTTTGACGTAGTAACTTCAAACTCTGTAGCAGCATAGGTCACATGATGTAGAGGGCACTGGGCAACATTTAGTGTGACCTTGAAGTTCAAGGTCAAATAATGTACTTTCTTGTAAATGCATCTTCTCCTAAACTGTTGGACGTAGCAACTTCAAACTTTGCAGGTGCAAAGATCATATGATTTGGAGGGCACTAGACAACATTTGGTGTGACCTTGACCCATATTGTATTTTTTGTAAATGCTTCTTCTCCTTAACCATTTGACATAGCAACTTCAAACTTTACAGGTGCACAGGTCATATTATGTTGAAGGTACTGAGCAACATTTTGTGTGACCTTGACCCCAAGATAAAGATTATAGGTCAAAAAGCGGGTATTTGCGATGGTGTACCATCGACTTCTGCTCTAGTGTGTGTTTGAAATCAGTACTTGTTTGAAGAGAACGTTTCTAATACAAATTGTTTGTCAACATCTATGTGTGTGTATCAAAACTCATATGGTGTCTCTTTACTCTTTTTAGTTTCCATATATGATTTCATTTTATTTCTAAGGTGGATTTTGCTGTTCAATTATTGAAACTGATAATCATGTCAAATTTGTACTGGGTAGACCCGAGGGGAAACACGGCCCGGTGTTTCTAATCGGTCTTGTCATGCTAAGCCCCAGGAAGCTGAAAATGTAAAAAAAACACTTCTTATATCTTCGTTCTATAGTATCGTTCTGATGCCAACCACGTGTCCATTATCTTATATATTCTTTCTTTTATAAAATATTCCTGAAAGGCAGTGGCTTAACGGGTCAATTGCGCAGATTTTATTTGTGCAAGTATAACTTCTATGTAACCCTAGCACTGGAGGTCGGAAAACCACTCCATTAAAGTGCTCCCTTGTTGGACTCCACGGTGGGTGGGGAGCATGGAGGCTGAATCTTAAAACCAAACACACATGGCTTCAAAATCTAGAAAACGCCACGCACCGATTACAGACACAGATTCTGATGAATCATTAACAGCTTCTCAATCTCAATCTAAGTCTTCTGTACCAAAAAAAACCTTATGTACCTAGATTTCTAATCATTCATTCAGAAGTAGAGGGAAAGGATATTTCTCTTCTTTCTCCTTTTCTGATAGAAAAAGCAATCATGAGTATAGCAGGTGAGCCTAAGAGCATCAAAAACTTACGATCTGGTGATTTACTTATACAGTGTACAAAACAACTCCATGAAGCAAATCTTCTGAAAATGAAAACATTTTGTGGATTGAAATGTACTGTAACACCACATAAATCCTTGAACACATCAAAGGGTATTGTTCGCTGCCCTGCCTTAAGCAAGCAGAGCTGCGAACATATTCTTGAGTTCATGGGTGAACAAGGTGTTACAGATGTACGTAGAATTAATGTACACCGTGATGGAGCACTCAAACCAACCAACACTTTTGTTTTTACTTTCGACTCACCAGTATTACCAGCTAATGTCAAAATAGGCTTTATTCAGGCAAAAGTTGACGTGTATATCCCAAATCCACTTCGATGTTATAAATGTCAAGTGTTTGGCCACCACGAAAATAAGTGTGGCAGACAAGCGATATGCGTCAACTGCAGTATGCCTGAACATTGCGCATCTGGCCAGTGTCAAAGACCTGCCAAGTGTGCCAACTGCTCAGGTGATCATTCTGCTAACTCAAAAGATTGCCCCCAATGGGAGAAAGAGAGAAAAATTCTTAAAATAAAATGTGAAAACAACTTGTCATTTCCAGAAGCTCGTAAGCAATTCGAACAATTTTACCAAGCTAGGACATATGCAAGTGCTGTGAAACCAGGCACTTGCAACAAATCTACAGAAACTCACAACAACAGCACACAGACGGACGACAGTTTTACAGAATATTTAAAAAAACAATCACAAGAAAAACAACAAGAACCCTCTAAAGGAAAACCCCAAGAAAAGGGTAATCCATCTCGTCCAGGGCAAACCCTTAAGCCAGCAACCCTGGAGATGATTAGGAAAGATGAAGAGAAGAAGAAAAAAGAAGATAAAGACAAACTCAAAAAACAACAAAAAGATGAAAGACGACAACAATATATCAAAGAAAAAGCACAGAAAGAAAAAGAAGAAGCAGAAAAAGCAATACTAGCTCAGAAGAATCCATTTTCTGTGTTTAAAAAGGATGATGAGGAAGATGACATGGACGATGATTCTGTGGTTTTCACAGACTCTTCCTCCAGTGATCACCTCCCTAAAGGCACACTTTCACGATTACCAACAACTTAAACAATGGAAGGTGTCAATCTAACCATTATTTTAGTATCTCTTTTAATATTATTTTCAAGTATGGATTTTAAACATAAAATTATTCAATGGAATTGTCGAGGTTTGAAACCTAATTTTAATGAAGTATCTCTATTGATTTCCGAATATAATCCGTCTGTATTTTGTTTTCAAGAGACATTTCTTAAACCAGATGATAACATCTCATTAAGAGGTTTTAATATATATAACTATGTTCATACTGATTGTCTGAGGCCCTCTGGTGGTGCCTCGGTGTTTGTAAAATCATCTTTCCCACAAAGAAAGATTGATTTACAAACAGAACTACAAGCAACTGCAGTATCTGTCACTCTTGACAAAGAAATAACCATATGTTCTGTATATATTCCCCCATCATTTTCTCTTAATTCTCAACACCTGGACAGTTTACTACAACAACTTCCTTCTCCTTATATCATATTAGGTGACTTCAATGGTCACAATATCCTCTGGGGTGGTAAAAACAATGATTCCAGAGGTGAGCTTATCGAAAATTTCTTAACAAAAAATGATATATGTATTATGAATGATAAATCATACACTTATCTTTCTACAAGTGCAAAGTCCTTTTCCTCTATTGATCTTTCCTTCTGTCACCCATCACTCTTTCTTGATTATAATTGGTCTGTAAGTAAAGACCAACATAATAGTGATCACTTTCCTATCATCATTGAACAGAACACTTTTTCCACCGAGGACCACAATCCAAAGTGGAAATTAAATAGAGCCAACTGGGATCTATTTAATACTCTATGCACTGGTAAATTAATACCAGAAAACTTCAAAGAATCTTCTGATCCCATATCTGACTTTACTTCTTCTCTTATAGAAATATCTAAAGAATGTATTCCTCAAACCTCGACAAATCCAACTAAAAGTAATCCATGGTACAACGACGACTGTAAAGAGGCAATTAAACAACGTAAACAAGCTCTATCTAAATTTAAAAAATCTCCAAATTCCAACAACTTGAATGACGTTAAAGTATTTAGAGCTAAAGCCCGCAGAACAATTAAACTTTCGAAACGTAAGTCATGGAGATCTTATGTTTCGAAAATCAATCATAAAACACCTATTAAAAAGGTTTGGGATATGATAAGAAAAATCTCTGGAAAAAACAAATCCCCCAGTTACACACATTTAAACATGGTGGGTACTGACAGCAAAGCAACTTCAAAAACAGACATTGCTGACACTTTAGGAGAAACTTTTTGTCACAATTCATCATCATTCAAGTACTCTGAATCCTTCAGAAAGATTAAAACTGAACAAGAGAAAGTTAAATTGAATTTTAAATCACAAAATAATGAAATTTATAACAAAGATTTTAATTTAGATGAATTAGTTGAAGCTATTCAACTATCACATGACTCAGCCACGGGTCCTGACGAGATCCACTATCAAATGCTTAAACATCTCCCAGAGAATTCTCTTGAAACCCTTTTGAATATATTTAATTACATTTGGACTACTGGTAAATTTCCAGAAGATTGGACCTTAGCAACCATAATCCCAATTCCCAAACCTGGGAAAGATCCTGCGGAACCTAATAATTATAGACCTATAGCTTTAACAAGTTGTCTATGTAAAACACTTGAAAGAATGATAAATAAAAGACTTACTTGGTTTTTAGAATCCAATAATCATATATCGCGGTTTCAGTCTGGTTTCAGATCTGACCGCAGTACAACTGATAATTTAGTTAGATTGGAAACCTTCATACGTGATGCCTTTATTAAAAAGGAACATGTAGTTGCTGTGTTTTTTGATTTGGAAAAAGCTTATGATACCACTTGGAGATATGGCATTTTAAAAGATATCCACAAACTAGGATTAAGAGGTAGACTTCCTACATTCATTGAAAACTTCCTTGCAGACCGCGCCATGCAAGTCCGAGTTGGCTCCTCTCTGTCTGACTATTATGACCAGGAGCAAGGTGTACCTCAAGGGGGTGTGCTATCTACAACACTTTTTAGTATCAAAATTAATGATATTGTGAAATGTTTAGGTAATCTTACTGATTGCTCATTATACGTTGACGACTTCTGTATCTGTTATTGCTCGAAAAGCATGGCAACAATTGAACGTCAACTACAACAAAATTTGAATAAGATTGAAAATTGGGCAACAAGCAATGGCTTTAAGTTTTCCAAATCAAAAACACAGTGTGTACATTTCTGTCAGTTGCGCAAGCAACATGATGATCCGGTTTTACATTTATATGGATCACCTATTCCAGTTGTTGAGGAATCTAAATTCCTTGGGATTTTATTTGATAGAAAACTCAGTTTTATACCCCATATTAAATATCTCAAAGCTAAATGTTTAAAAGCATTGAATCTTTTAAAAGTGCTTTCCCATACTTCTTGGGGTGCAGACCGAACTACACTTCTAAAGCTGTATCGGTCTCTAGTCCGGTCAAAATTAGACTATGGCTGTATCATATATGGCTCTGCACGAAAATCATATCTTCAAATGCTTGATCCTATACATAACCAAGGACTTAGATTAGCTTTAGGGGCTTTTAGAACTTCTCCTGTTGCTAGTCTCTATGTGGAAGCAGATGAACCATCACTATATTCACGAAGAGAGAAACTCTCTTTGCAATATGCTATAAGACTTGCTGCTAACCCATCAAATCCTGCTCATGAAGTTACATTCCCACCAAATTATGTTAATTTGTATGAACAAAAACCTAAAGCTATTAAATCATTTGGCATAAGAATTTCACCACTTTTAGAATCTGCCAATATCAAACCACAAAATATTGAAAAACATTTTACACCAAATATTCCAGCTTGGTGCATGAAACCACCAGAAATACTTTTTGATTTACATCCCGGGAAAAAATCTGAATCAAATCCACACATATTAAAAGATGATTTCAGAAAAATGCAAAGTCGTTATAAGAATTACCAACAAATTTATACTGATGGGTCAAAGGAAGACTCAAAGGTTGGTTGTGCTGTTATATCAGACAACCATAGTAATATGCAACGTATACCTGACGATTCATCAATTTTCACTGCTGAAGCCAAAGCAGTTGATCTAGCTCTAGATTTCATTAGCACTTGTGATGCAAACAATAAATTTATTATATTTTCTGACTCGCTCTCTGTATTGAAAGCAATGAACCATACCAGTTCAAAGAATCCACAGATTCAGAAACTTTTAGAAAAATGTCATGAGCTTTTAACTTATAAAGAAATTGTTCTCTGTTGGATTCCTAGTCATATGGGTATCCAAGGGAATGAGATGGTAGATAAGCAAGCAAAAACATCGCTTTCATTA
The DNA here is from genome assembly GCA_964019695.1 of Loripinus fragilis. Classification (NCBI taxonomy): domain Eukaryota; kingdom Metazoa; phylum Mollusca; class Bivalvia; order Lucinida; family Lucinidae; genus Loripinus; species Loripinus fragilis. The sequence continues at coordinate 26,633 of CAXHUL010000097.1, forward strand.
GAACCAACTTCTTTTAAAATTCCATTTTCCAATTTTAAGCCCTCTATCAATAAATATATCTTGGAAGAATGGCAAACTTCATGGAATAACAGCATTGGTAATAAACTTCTTGACATCAAACCAACTATTGGTGAATATCAATCGGTTGTTCGAAACATTAGAAGAGAAGAAGTAGTTTTAGCTCGACTCCGATTAGGTCATACAAGAGTCACTCATTCATACTTACTACAAGGTGAAGAGCATCCTCAATGTGTTGGTTGCGACGCACCTTTCACTGTACGTCACTTCCTTTTGGAATGTGGCGATTTTGCACAAGTAAGAAATAATTGCTTCCATGTTAATAACATGAAAGAATTATTTCAAGATATACATATTGATAGTATTATGACATTTTTAAGACAAATAAATCTTTTTAACAAAATCTAATTGCTGTTTTTAAAATCATGTTTTGTTTTACATTTGTATCAGACCATAATACAGATTATATTATGTTGTATTCTGTTCAGTTGGAGAACATGTACAGTTATCTGAATAGCTCTTTGAAACTGTCAGATATTGTACGTGGTCTCTCCTGTCAACAATCGTATTGCAACTTATTATCATAAAACAAACTCATCATCACCATTCCTTTTATTTTATCTTATAAATTTTTAACTTTTTCCATCCTCATCATGTTTAGTTAATACCGTCTGACGCTAATGACCCACAAGGGTTGATGCGTCGTTAAGCACCAAACAAACAAACAAACAAACAAATTTGTACTGCTAATCATTTGCTAAACAGCACTATCCTTACCTTAAATAATGTTTTATTTAAAATGAAACATTCCTGCTACAATAGGGGAAACAATTTTGTGATGGGTCTTACAAGGAAATGATTTCAAATGGTGTGATAATATCAAAGGAATCTGTTCAACAGTAATACCATTTTTGCTTTATAAGACTTAAACAGGCAGAATAAGTTCAAACAAAATCTGACAAGAGCATACGCAGTGATAGCAATTAGAGCTTACATAGCTGATTTTAACTGATGTTAACAGATTCGCTTTTAACATAGACCATCACATAAATTAAGTCATTAAACCTGTGAATTGATCAGCGTTTAGCTAACATTAAATAGAGAGAGAAAACTGCACTTGCAAAGATATCACGTCTTCTAGCAAGTTTTATATGGAAGCACAAGAGAAAATGCAGTATGCTAATAATGAACATTGTCACTAATGACGGAAGCGCAGTGGCTCGGTGGTGGAGAGCTTAACTTGAGACAGAAGGACCGCGGGTTCGAGCCTCACCGGCGTCACTGCGTTGTGGTCCTTGAGCAAGACACATTTATCCTAGCTTAGTACTGGTTCAACCAAGGAAGACCCGTCCCTTTATAACTGAAAGGTTGTTGATGGAACGTAAAAAATCAAAGTCACTAATGATGGACTTAAAGTAATGTTAAGAAAGTATGGCTTTTAAAATATAGATGGACCTAAAGTAATGTTAAGAAAGTATGGCTTTTAAAATATAGTGAAGTTGTTTGATTTACTATAAAATACCTGAGTATTATTGACAATGTTACATAAAAAATTGTGATATGTGTCAAAAACTGTGCTTATAAAATTACAGTATCATTTATTGGTACTTATTTTATGAATTTTACTTGGTTCTAATGTATGAGTGGCAGTTGCCATGTGTACTAAATATTTAAACGGTGCACTATAGGATAAAAATAGTATTGAAGCTCTATGGCAAATAAGCAAGCGTCAGCAAATACTTCCCGGATATTCCAGTACATATGATTATCAAGTTCTATACTAAAAAGAGATTAGCCAAAGGTCCTTATTAATGAAGTCCAATTATTTAAAAATGTCTACAATTAATGAAGTCCAATCATTTAAAAATATCTACAATACTAATAATGCACGGGGCCTTTCCAACTGATTAATTAAAAGTAAGAAAAAGGACAAATATCAGGAATCGATACAATCAAGTACCAAACCTGATCCAGGATACCAATTGGAAAGTGACAACTTCACAATTCTGACCCAGGATACTAATTGGAAAGTGATAACTTCACAATTAGACGTTACAAACGAGAGCCAAGAGGTCAGCCCTTTCCCAGCAGGTGATATGTATCTGTTTTGAAATTTATACAAAAATATCACCTGTTTTATGCCCTCTTGACGTAAGAAGCCATGCCGTATGTGGACGGGCGTTATCATGTTGGAAAATCATAGGACGACGTTGACGTCGCAACTAAGGGACAAGCTCTGGTCGCAGAATTTCATCAACATAACGTCTGGCGGTCAGATTACCGTGAATTATCAACCGATGGGAACGAAAATTGTAGTTGATGGCGCCCCAGACCATTACGCTACCGCCACCAAACCTGTCACGTTCCACAATGCAGTTGTCACCATATCTCTCTCCGTTACGTCGATAAACACGAACCCGACCGTCATTATGGTACAACCTGAACTGCGACTCATCGCTGAAGACGACGTCATGCCAGCTGACACGTTGTTTATGGTTTTGAACAAAATCAACGCGAAGCAGTCTGTGACGTTTTGTGAGGACTGGTCCATGATATGGGCGTCGGCATCGTATACCAAATTCTTTAAATCACCGTGACACTGTCCGCCGATGAATGTGTCTTCCTCTGTTGCCAATAATCACAGAAGCTGTTTCCTCAGCCGTCTGGAAGCGGTCCCTCGGGTTACGTTGACGTATTTAATTCTCCTGGCGTCGTGACGTCACTCTTCTCTGGGTCTAGGACGATCAGCAACTGTTCATGTTTGCCTGACACGTTGAACGAGACAAACAATCGTTGTTCTGGCACTTCAAGGCGACGCGCGACCTCTTTCTGTAATACGCCAGCTTCCATAAGTTCTAAAATCCGATTCCGAGTTTCGTTATTCAGTCGTGTCATTGTCAAATTAAGAAATCTATCCAAATTTTACAGAAAATCTTACTTGCTGACGTTTTCTAAAGAGATGTAAAGAAAAATATCCACTGTACTTGCCTTTTTTGCCACGTAAGCAAGCAGATATCTCGTTGTGCACGTGCACCGTGATCACGTGATAACGAAACTAAATTTATCAATTTGACCGCCTTGAATGATTGATTTTAGGCTGTGTTTATTACATGCATCAGCAAATCTGAGCATTTATGGTGTTTTTCCAAAGTTATACAAGAAACATGGGTTATGCGTTTTCAAAGACCTCTAGTATTGTATCTCAACTGACTTATCATGAAGAAAGCTTGCCTCTAAGGCTATGCTAATGCGTGAATTTTAAAGAAAATTGAATAAATAGGGAACAAATACATCTGGTTTGTCTCTGTCTTGTACAAAAGGCTGAAGTTTGCTTGCTGCACAAGGTAAAAGGTGTTAGCACACAAAAACAGTCTTCCGGTTCGGTAGCCCACAAAAATAGCACCTTTACAAATTTAACACTTGCCGTTTCTGGGTCCTTTATGGCGTAAATTGGTGAATTATTCGACTTTAAAACCCTTTCGCTACCGAGCATAATTATAATTATATAATGACAGGCCATTTGCCGGGGGGGGGGGGGTCTAAGATTTCGGGTATTTGTTGTAAAAGATGAATGGCGGCTATATTTTTCAAAGAAAGAATACAAAACCTTCATTGTTTATGTAGAAAAATGTTTGAACGCTTCATTTCCAACCTAAAACTTGTTTTAGCATATTTTTTTTTCTTTCAAAATTATAAAATATAACTAAAGTTCGCAAAATCTTGATACCAATTATCATACCATCAAGTAAGTATATAATCCTATGCATTCAAACAAACCTATAAATAAGCCATTATATTTCCATACTTATATGGTTTTAGGTATATTTTGCAACACTTCATAAAAATACAAACCGAAAATCATAGCATCTACTTTATCGCGTCACCATCCATCATTTTGAAACATATAGCCTCATATGGTAAATTCCCATCAACCAAGGACGTTTTTGGCTATTTTTATTGTACCCTTGATAAAAATAGCACATCATGTGATGATCTGAAATAATCTTGGGACCTGATTGGCTACAATTCTAAAAAATTCCATGACGTCACCTGTCCTTGACAACCATATGAATGTGGGAAACCAGAAGACGTAAAAAAAACCCGTCATTGTGGCAAATAGTGTGCAGTATGTGTACGACGGGTATACCCGACCTGTTGGCAGCTAATGCCCAGGTCACATATTCACGGATCACCTCGCCGGTTCTACTACGGATTAAATCTCACGGATGACCCAGGAAATGCCAATTTCCGTAGTCCGATACGGATGCACTACACTACCGCCCATCTATTTGTCCTTGTCGAATTCGCGTTGAAAACGCATTGAAAACGCACGTAAAACGCATTAGTTTTCCAACGCGAATTTCGAAAATCCAATCAAAGCCCACTATCCATATGCGTTGAACTGCAGTGCAACTCATTTACCTGTTAACAAATCAATAACTCAAGTATAGCAACGCAGTTCAACGTACAATTCGCGTTGAAACGCATGGTTGAACAGCCAATCAAAAAGGTTCAAGTGCGTTGCCAGATCTGTTACGTGTAAATCAATGATTATTTCATTATTGAAACCAAGACAACAGCGAAAACATTTTCCCCACAAAACGCTTTGTTTATTTTTTCTTTTTTGTGTCAATGGCACTCCCTCATTTTTGGCCATCGTTGCCAGATATTTCATGTCAGCTGACTTCACATCCCATTGCATTTGTTTAACATCGGTTACAATTCCACTATGTGGACCAGTTCATCGTGTTCAGTCCAACCATATCAAACAGGTTCGTGGATCTTTAGGGATCAGTTTTCAGAACCTGAACCTGCTGCATTTTGATCAAATAACTGGCTTGAAGTCTTTATCGATCTATCTCTTCTTACTTGCTCAATTAAATTTAGGTCTTCAGATGGATAGGCTCCCAGTCCAAGCCTCACAGGAGGCACTGTGTTCGGAGAGAGAGTAGGCTGTTTAAACTGTGTCGGAACCTACCTGCCCTGCACTGTGTTGCAGGGGTGCAGGCTGTTTTAGTAATGTAGGAACCTACCTGCCAGGCACAGTGTTACAGGGGTGCGGCTGTATAAGCGGTGTCGGAACCTACCTGCCTGGTACTGTGTTACATGCAGTGATGCAGGCTGTTTAGTATAGGAACCTACCTGCCAGTCACTGTGTTGCAGGGGTACAGACTGTTTAAGCAATGTTGGAGTCTACCTGCCGGGCACTGTGTTGCAGGGGTGCAGACTATTTCAGCAATGTCTGAACCTACCTGCCGGGCACTGTGTTGCAGTGGTGCAGGGTGTTTAAGAAGTGTCGGAACCTACCTGCCTGGCACTGTGTTGCAGGGGTGCAGACTGTATAAGTGGTGTTGGAACCTACCTGCCGGGCACTGTGCTACAGTGGTGCAGGCTGTTTAAGCGGTGTCAAAACCTACCTGCCGGGCACTGTCTTACAGTGGTAAGGGCTGTTTAAGTGGTGTCAGAACCTACCTGCCTGGCTATGTGTTACAGTGGTGCAGACTGTTAAAGCAATGTCAGAACCTACCTGCCGGGCACTGTGTTACAGTTGTGCAGACTGTTTAAGCAATGTCAGAACCTACCTGCCGAGCACTATGTTACAGTGGTGCAGGCTGTTTAAGCTATGTCAGAACATACCTGCCGGGCACTGTGTTACAGTGATGCAGACTGTTTAAGCAATGTCAAAACCTACCTGCCGGGCACTTTGTTACAGTAGTGCAGACTTTTTAAGTGGTGTCAGAACCTACATGCCGGGCACTGTGTTACAGTGGTGCAGACTGTTTAAGCGGTGTCAGAACCTACCTGCCGTGCACTGTGTTACAGGGGTGCAAACTGTTTAAGCAGTGTCGGAACCTACCAACAAGGCACTGTGTTACAGTGGTGCAGACTGTTTAAGCAGTGTCGGAACCTACCTGCCGGGCACTGTGTTACAGTGGGGATGACAGATTAAGCCGTGTCAGAACCTACCTACCGGGCACTGTGTTTCAGTGGTGAAGGCTGTTTAAGTGGTGTCGGAACCTACCTGCCGGGCACTGTGTTACAGTGGTGCAGGCTGTTTAAGTAAAAATAAACCAGTTTTCGATAATTCTGATTTTTGTGTAATAATTTTGATAGGAAAATAAAACAAATTCAGATTTTCAAAATCCTTTTTCTTTAGAAATTAAGATATCTCTGTTTTTGCCTGTATTGAGTTTAAACTGTTTAAGCAGTGTCAGAACCTACCTACCGGGCACTGTGTTACAGTGATGCAGACTGTTTAAGCGGTGTCCGAACCTACCTGCCGGGCACTGTGTTACAGTGGTGCAGGCTGTTTAAGCATAGTCAGAACCTACCTGCCCCGCACTGTGTTGCAGGGGTGCATACTGTATAAGCGGTGTTGGAACCTACCTGCGGGGCACTGCGCTACAGTGGTGCAGGCTGTTTAAGCAGTGTCAGAACCTACCTGCTGGGCACTGTGTTACAGTGGTGCAGGCTGTTTAAGCAATGTCAGAACCTACCTGCCGGGCACTGTGTAAAAGTGGTGCAGACTGTTTAAGCAATGTCAGAACCTACCTGCCGGGCACTGTGTTACAGGGGTGCAGGCTGTTTAAGTAGTGTCAGTACCTACCTGCTGGGCACTAGGTTACAGTGGTGAAGACTGTTTTAGCAATGTCGGAGTCTACGTACTGGGCACTGTGTTACAGGGGTGCAGGCTGTTAAGCGGTGTCGGAACCTACCTACAAGGCACTGTGTTGCAGTGTTGCAGGCTGTTTAAGTAGTGTCAGAACCTACCTGCCAGGCTCTGTGTTACAAAGTGAAAACTGTTTTAGCAATGTCGGAACCTACCTGCCAGGCACTGTGTTACAGTGATGCAGGCTGTTTAAGCATTGTCGGAACCTACCTGCCAGGCACTGTGATACAGGGGTGCAGGCTGTTATAGCATTGTCTGAACCTACCTACCATGCACTGTGTTGCAGGGGTGCAGGCTGTTTTAGCAATGGCAGAACCTACCTGCCGGGCTCTGTGTTACAGGGGTGCAGACTGTTTAAGCGGTGTCGGAACCTACCTGCCGGGCACTGTGTTATAGTGGGGAAGACTGTTTAAGCGGCGTCGGAACCTACCTGCCGTTCACTGTGTTACAGTGGTGAAGGCTGCTTTAGCAATGTCGGAGTCTACCTGCCAGGCACTGTGTTACAGTGGTAAAGGCTGTTTAAGAAGTGTCAGAACCTACCTACGGGGCACCTGTGTTGCAGGGGTGCAGACTGATTCAGCAATGTCAGAACCTACCTGCGGAGCACTGTGTTGCAGGGGTGCAGACTGTTTAAGTAGTCTCAGAACCTACCTGCCAGAACTGTGTTACAGTGGTGCAGGTTGATTAAGTAGTGTCCGAACCTACCTGCCGGACACTGTGTAACAGTAGTGCAGGCTGTTTAAGCAATATCAGGCCCTACCTGCCAGGCACTGTGTTACAGTAGTGCAGACTTTTTAAGTGGTGTCAGAACCTACATGCCGGGCACTGTGTTACAGTGGTGCAGACTGTTTAAGCAGAGTCAGAACCTACCTGATGGGCACTGTGTTACAGGGGTGCAAACTGTTTAAGCAGTTTCGGAACCTACCTACCAGGCACTGTGTTACAGTGGTGCAGACTGTTTAAGCAGTGTCGGAACGCCCTGTCAGAACCTATCTGCCGGGCACTGTGTTACAGAGGGGATGACATATTAAGCGGTGTTGGAACCTACCTGCTGGGCACTGTGTTACAGTGGTGAAGGCTGTTTAAGCGGTGTCGGAACCTACCTGCAGGGCACTGTGTTACAGTGGTGCAGGCTGTTTAAGTGAAAATAAACCAGTTTTAGATAATTCTGATTTTTGTTTAATGATTTTGATAGGAAAATAAAACAAATTCAGATTTTCAAAATCCTTTTTCTTTAGAAATAAAGATATCTCTGTTTTTGCCTGTATTGAGTTTAAACTGTTTAAGCAGTGTCAGAACCTACCTACCGGGCACTGTGTTACAGTGGTGCAGACTGTTTAAGCTGTGTCCGAACCTACCTCCCGGGCACTGTGTTACACAGTGGTGCAGGCTGTTTAAGCATAGTCAGAACCTACCTGCCGTGCAGTGGTGTTGGAACCTACCTGCCGGGCACTGTGCTACAGTGGTGCAGGCTGTTTAAGCGGTGTCAAAACCTACCTGCTGGGCACTGTGTTACAGTGGTGCAGACTGTTTAAGCAATGTCAGAACCTACCTGCCGGGCACTGTGTTACAGGGGTGCAGGCTGTTTAAGTAGCGACAGAACCTACCTGCTGGGCACTAGGTTACAGTGGTGAAGGCTGTTTTAGCAATGTCGGAGTCTACATACAGGGCACTGTGTTACAGGGGTGCAGGCTGTTTAAGCGGTGTTGAAACCTACCTGCCGGGCACTGTGTTGCAGGCTGTTTAAGTAGTGTCAGAACCTACCTGCCAGGCTCTGTGTTACAGTGGTAAAAGCAGTTTTAGCAATGTCTGAACCTACCTGCCGGGCACTGTGTTACAGTAATGCAGGCTGTTTAAGCATTGTCAGAACCTACCTGCCAGGCACTGTGTTACAGGGGTGCAGGCTGTTATAGCATTGTCTGGACCTACCTACCATGCACTGTGTTGCAGTGGTGCAGGCTGTTTTAGCAATGTCAGAACCTACCTGCCGGGCTCTATGTTACAGTGGTGCAGACTGTTTAAGCGGTGTCGGAACCTACCTGCCAGGCTCTGTCTTACAGAGGTGCATACTGTTTAAGCGGTGTCGGAACCTACCTGCCAGGCACTGTGTTTCAGTGGGGAAGACTGTTTAAGCGGTGTCTGAACCTACCTGCCGTGCACTGTGTTACAGTGGTGAAGGCTGTTTTAGCAATGTCGTAGTCTACCTGCCGGGCTCTGTGTTACAGTGGTGCAGACTGTTTAAGCGGTGTCGGAACCTACCTGCCGGGCTCTGTGCTACAGTGGTGCAGACTGTTTAAGCGGTGTCGGAACCTACCTGCCGGGCACTGTGTTACATTTGGGAAGACTGTTTAAGCGGTGTCGGAATCTACCTGCCGTGCACTGTGTTACAGTGGTAAAGACTGTTTAAGAAGTGTCAGAACCTACCTACCAAGCACCTGTGTTGCAGGGGTGCAGACTGTTTCAGCAATGTCAGAACCTACCTGCCGGGCACTGTGCTGCAGGGGTGCAGACTGTTTAAGTAGTGTCAGAACCAACCTGCCAGAACTGTGTTACAGTGGTGCAGGCTGGTTAAGTGGTGTCGGAACCTACCTGCCAGGCACTGTGTTACAGTGGTGCAGGCTGTTTAAGCAATGTCAGAACCTACCTGCCGTGTACTGTGTTACAGGGGTGCAGTCTGTTTAAGTAGTGATGGAACCTACATACCCGGCACTGTGTTAAAGTGATGCAGGCTGTTTAAGTGGTGTCAGAACCTACCTGCCGGGCACTGTGTTACAGTGGTGCTGGCTGTTTAAGCGGTGTCGGAACCTACCTGCGGGGCATTGTGTTACAGGGGTGCAGGCTGTATAAGCCGTGTCGGAAGCTACCTGCTTGGCACTATGTTACAGTGGTGCAGGCTGTTTAAGTAGTGTCAGAACCTACCTGCCATAGACTGTGTTACAGTGGTTAAAGCTGTTTCAGCAATGTCAGAGTCTACCTGCTGGGCACTGTGTTACAGTGGTACAGACTATTTAAGCGGTGTCGGAACCTACCTGCAGGGCACTGTGTTACAGTGGTGCAGACTGTTTAAGCCGTGTCTGAACCTACCTGCCGGGCACAGTGTTACAGTGATGCAGACTGTTTAAGCAGTGTCTGAACCTACCTACTGGACACTGTGTTACAGTGGTGCAGGCTGTTTAAGCTATGTCAGAACCTACCTGCCGGGAACTGTGTTACAGTGGTGAAAGCTGTTTTAGCAATGTCAGAACCTACCTGCCAAGCACTGTGTTGCAGTGGTGCAGGCTGTTTAAGCAATATCGGAACCTACCTGCCTGGCACTGTGTTACAGTGGTGCAGAATGTTTAAGCAATATCAGAAACTACATGCCGGGCACTGTGTTACAGTGGTGAAAGCTGTTTAAGCAATGTCAGAACCTACCTACCGGGCACTGTGTTATGGTGGTGCAGGCTGTTTAAGCAATGTTGGAGTCTACCTGCCGGGCACTGTTTTTACAGTGGTGAAAGCTGTTTTAGCAATGTCGGAGTCTACCTGCCGGGCACTGTGTTCCAGGGGTGCAGGCTGTTTAAGCAATGTCAGAACCTACCTGCCGGGCACTGTGTTACAGTGATGAAAGCTGTTTAAGCAAAGTTGGAGTCTACATGCAGGGCACTGTGTTACAGTGATGCAGGCTGTTTAGGCAGTTTCCGAACCTACCTGCCGGGCACTGTGTAACAGTGGTGCAGGCTGTTTAAGTGGTGTCAGAACCTACCTGCCGGGCACTGTGTACACAGGGGTGCAAACTGTTTAAGCAGTGTCGGAACCTACCTACCGGGCACTGTGTTACAGTGGTGCAGGCTTTTTATGCGGTGTCAGAACCTACCTGCCAGGCACTATGTTACAGTGGTGCAGGCTTTTTAAGCGGTGTCGGAACCTACCTGCCGGGCACTGTTCTACAGTGGTGCAGACTGTTTAAGCAGTGTCGGAACCTACCTGCCGGGCACTGTGGTACAGTGATGAAAGCTGTTTTAGCAATGTTGGAGTCTAATTGCTGGGCACTGTGTTACAGTGATGCAGACTGTTTAAGAAGTGTCGGAACCAAACTGCCGGGCACTGCATTGCAGGGGTTCAGGCTGTTTAAGCTTGCAGGGGTTCAGGCTGTTTAAGCGGTGTCAGATCCTACCAGGTGGGCACTGTGTTGCAGGGTGCAGGCTGTTTAAGGGGTGTCCAAACCAACCTGCCAGGCACTGTGTTGCAGGGGTGCAGGCTGTTTAAGCGGTTCCGGAAGTTACCTGCAAGCACTGGTTTGCAGGGGTGCAGGCTGGTTAAGCGGTGTCGGAACCTCCCTCCGCGGCACTGTGGGGCTGGGGTG
>CAXHUL010000098.1:0-79514 GCA_964019695.1 Loripinus fragilis
AGAGGATCCAAATATCACTAAAAGCGGGCCATCATTGGCTCGCCATCGAAACACCTTTAAATGGCATTTCGCCTGGCCCAGCGTTGAATGCTGGATTGTTAGTTTTGAGAATTACAGGGGATCTGGTCCAGTATTGCTAAGAAATTCTATATTTTTGTGATTTTTCAGGGGGGTGGGTGGTCCAGACCCCCTGTCCCCCTCTGGATCCGGGCATGGGACCGGACAAGTATACACTTATTAAGATATACTGAAAACCCATTTTATCGTGCCCATCGGCTTTTGTACGACACTTTGCATACTTTCTATCGCATGCACAAATTTTTAAATTGACGAAACATTCAGTCTTGAATTCCATTCGGGTCTGATCTGGATCCAAACCGTTTTTGCAAATGTAAATAGAGAGAGAAAGGGAGAGAGACTGGTACATGCACATCCTTTCGGGAAAATCAAAGTGCATCGACAGATCGACAAGTAGAGAGAGAGAGAGAGAGAGAGAGAGAGAGAGAGAGAGAGAGAGAGAGAGAGAGAGAGAGAGAGAGAGAGAGAGAGAGAGAGAGAGAGAGAGAGAGAGAGAGAGAGAGAGAGAGAGAGAGAGAGAGAGAGAGAGAGAGAGAGAGAGAGAGAGAGAGAGAGAGAGAGAGAGAGAGAGAGAGAGAGAGAGAGAGAGAGAGAGAGAGAGAGAGAGAGAGAGAGAGAGAGAGAGAGAGAGAGAGAGAGAGAGAGAGAGAGAGAGAGAGAGAGAGGAGAGAGAGAGAGAGAGAGAGAGAGAGAGAGAGAGAGAGAGAGAGAGAGAGAGAGAGAGAGAGAGAGAGAGAGATGTGTGTGTTCTTTTTGAATTTCGTCATTTTTTTTAACTCTGAGAACTCGTCTACGTATTTCAAAGTTTCGTGTATATCTTTGCAAAAATTCTGATCGACGAGATTACATTATAAACGGCATTTGCGCAGATGGAGAGCAAGCGATAGCGTTTTGGTTTTCTGAAGGAAGAACGAAAGTGTAGCGATTCATCGGCAGTCCGAGGTTAAATAAGTGGACTTTAACGACTTGTAAGTAAATTGAGTGACATAACATGCACGTGTCTGGCTCTCGACTTGGTAATTAACGCACGCGCTGGACAGCTGCAAGAATTTAGCGGCGGTTGAAAAGAAAAATGAGAAGATAGCGCAGAATCATATCGCCGTGTTTTCAACACGTTTCTACCACATTTTTACATTCATATATACCGTTTTTGCTCATGCTAAAACCACATTCTAAAATTACGAACACTTGCACTTTTTCTGAAACTTAATTTCTAAAATTACGAACAGCGGAAAAAATAATTATTTTTTAGTGTTCGAACTTTTAGAACATTTACCGTACATGTTCTTAGGCTTAAAATATACAAATGTGACTACATTATCTCATGAAAGCAGGGCTGGACAATTTTAGAAGCTGAAAATACTCCTACTTTCTCACATTTTACAGTGCAGACAATGCCAATGCCGAAATAATGTTACATCCGAAATTTACATTCAGTAAGAGACGCTCGCTGTGCTACCGTTAGTTCTTGTCTGCTTTCGCAGGTATAATACTACCATTTTTGGTGAACGGGAAGTGAATTTATCCATAAATCACTATTAGAAAAATACATGGGGTCATATTTTTACAAATAATGAGTGTCAGCTTGTTTATTTTTGTATATTTTTAAAGCCTATTGTTGTCTTGTTCGTATTTAAAAATATATCTTTTTAACTTTGCAGCATCTACACGAAGCATCTATGTGGTCGTACGGTTAAGTCCATGAATAAAACGCTTGTTTTGCAAGGGGTCCTGGGTTCAATCCTCAGCGACGTCAATTTTTTTCTTTCTTTTTTTCTCGTGTCTTTTTGATACCTTCTCAAAGTGCTAGTTTATATATTATTGCAAGCTTTGAGGTTTATCTGATAGATGAAAACAATTATCCACATGTACTGGTCGTTTTGTTTCAGAAATCATATACTTACGCCAAGCATATTTGACATGCCTTTATTGTATCCCATAAGCTCACCAAAAAGCATGACTGACATGCGCGGATCCAGTAATTTTCGTCTTAGTGGGGTAGGGGGAGGACAGAATCTGACAGAAAAAGGCTTTGTCAGCATTTTGGTCCTCAAACTTGTATCGACTATCGCTCAACCCAAATAAATCTTGTTAAGTAGATACAGAGCTAGATTTATGCGTGACAAAAATTAGCGATGAATATTTTCTTAAGTAAAATAATAATCAAAATATTACCCTTTTTAACAGCTTGGTGCCCTATTGTGTGCACTGGTCGACTGCAACCAACACGCGATGACTGCACTGTTCGAGTACAGTGGTTCTCTAGCGTGATTGGGCACTCATCAAAAGTATGTGTAAATTTACACCAATTTTTGATGGCAGCTAAACCTCGACATATTTTGACACAAACTTACAGGCCAGAGAACCCTGGACTCAAGCAGTACAGTCATCGCGTGTTGGTTGCAGTCGACAAGTGCCCAGAATAGTGTATCTAGCTAAAAGGGTAATACTTTGGTCAATGTTTTCCTTTCAATTAGGGATTAATATTTTCAGAAGTAAAATATTGACCAAATTAACAGTTAGGTACACTATTTTGTGCACTCGTCGACTGCAACCAACACGTGACGACTGCGCTGTTCAAGTACAGTGGTCCTCTAGCGTGACTTAAGAACTGAACACTTTGAGGTCAGTTTTTTTTCCTCAGATGGACATTAAACATTTCTCAGTAAAATTGAAATAAAAACACATACGTTTTAGAGCAGTTAAATGGTTAAACCAAATACCAGTTGAGCCACGGAGTTTAGTTTATCATATGATGTTGGGTCTGGGAGTGAAATAACGCCATGCAATAAAGTCTATAAACAACTAGTGGTTTACAGATTTTCGCGAAACGATATGACGCCCATAACAATGTTGCGTACATAATGACAAAACTATAGCGTTTTAACGGCATAAATGAGATCTCAAACTAACTTTTAACATAAATTGTTAAAAATAACATTGTTTCTATACAGTGATAGGCATCAATAAATATAACTTGTGACGTTGTAACCTGTTTGACTTTCTCATATAAACGTCATGTAAGCTTCAGTAGAACTTCAATGGCTCGAACTCTGATGGCTCATTCACCTGGGTTGGCTAGAACTATCACCATGGTCCCTAAGGTCATTTTATACATAATCCACCCTGGATGGCTAGAACTACTCTTGGCTAGAATTATTTTTCATGACTCCAAGCCTGTTGGAGCCATTGATGTTTTACTGTATGTGAGGTGCTGAATGTAGGGACTGAAGCCGGCAACAGCTTGAGTGAGAATTTGTTTGTTTGATTTCATTCTTTACGTCCCATCAACAATCTTTCCGTTAAAAAGGGACGGGTCTTCCTGGGTTGAACCCGTATTAAGCTAGGATAATTCTGTCTTGCTCAAGAACCACAAAGCAGTGAGGCTCGAACCTGCGGCCCCTCGGTCTCGAGTCAATCACTCTACCACTGAGTCACTGCGCTCCCTTGATATATATATATATATAAGAATATATATATATATATATATATATATATATATAAGAAAAAAATAAACAGCATAAGCACATGGATGTTTTTTTTACCATTTTTATTATTGCCAACCGGTTTCCTATCTTCAGGGCAATAATGGCGTCAAAATATGTGTTGCTTCTTAGCAAAGTCACTACTAAAATATGCGTACACATGTGTGCACAACGTACGCTATATTTGTATCGTCATCAAAATGTCATCAAAATATGTTTAACGTTAATGGCGTCAAAATATGCGCAGTTTCCTAGCGACGTCATTTACAAGATGCAGTGTGACGATGTGAATACATGCCATTTTCAAAAAGTATCGTTTTTTTTCGAAATCCATTGCTACAGGAGATATATGCATGCGTGTGAATGTCAAACAATATGAAATTAAAGCAGAGGAAAACTATGCCCTCAACCACAAATTGAGTCAGCAAGCATGCCTACGATTCTTTATTGTGTCAAAATGATACAGGCTGAAATCCACCAATTCATGCACAACACAATTTTGGGTAAACTTTGAAATGACAAAGTGCTGCGGTTACCTTGAATATAAGGTCAAGGTCATCAAGATCGGATAACTCTTTTCTGTCACCAAAAAATGATAAATCTTTTCTGTGTGACCCTGAATATTAAGTCAATGTCACCAGAATCAGAAAACCCCGTCCCCTTCTCTCATCAATGTATCTAATCAAGATCGGTTAAAATCCATCCACTGGCTCAAAAGATAATGCACAGAAACTCTATTTTGGACATTTCAAAGCGCCAATGTGACCTTGAAAATAAGGTCAAGGGCACTCAAGTCTAATCAACTCCTCTCCTTCTCATAACAATGTATCTATGTGAGTTTGGTCAAAATCCATCCACTGATTAAGAAGATAATTCACGTAAACACCAAACTCCATCCACTGATTAAGAAGATAATTCACATAAACCCTATTTTTGACATTCCAAAGTGCCGGTGTGACCTTGAAAATTAGATCAAGGTCACTAAAATGTAATCAGCTCTTTTCTTCTTCCCAACAATGTATCTGTGCAAGTTTGGTCAAAATTCATTCACTGATTATGGAAACCCAATTTTGAACATTTCATTGTGCCGGCGTGACCTTGAAAATTAGGTCAAGGTCACCAAATTCTGATCACCTCTTTTTCCCTTCCAAGCAATGTATCTGTGCAAGTTTGGTTAAAATCCATCGACTGGTTTAGAAGATAATGTACAGAAACCCTATTTTGGACATTTCACGGAAAAGAAGCTTCACGGATGCCGACCCTGACGCCGACCCTTCCACAGTTGCTGACGGGATCCGCACCAAAAACAATATGTTCACCCCTTCCCAAACCTTCAGGCCGTAGGGACATAAGTACTCACATAGGAATTGTATTGCGGCATTGTAAAATTACTAAGTAATGCTTGACTTAACATTTTACGGTAAATTACGTTACTTTTAGCGGTAAATGTCGTGTAGGGTACCTATGTTTATTGACCCCTAAATTAAATAATTTAAGCACTAGACATGTAAAAATGCATTTTTCTCATTTAAATACACCATTTAATAACATATCTAAAAATAATCCATTTTTATAACAGGGCCGATTTTGCCCCTTCGTGAACCAAACCCTTTAGTGCTCAGTTGAGTTGAGTATAACAGGGTTTCTACAAGCTCTGGAAATCATGGAAAACCTGGAAAATCCCCCCCAAAAAGTTCCATGCATGGAAAAATCATGGAGTTTGAAAAAAACTGAATAATCATGGAAAAATCATGGAATTTGTGAAATAATTTGGCGAAACCACCAGTAGCCAGAAAACTAGCTGTCAGACACACAAAACTTGTAGTTTTCTGGCTACTCGTGGTTTCCAGTTTTATTATTTCAAAATGCATGCATGATCTACAAGCATGCTTAATTTAATACATTACTGTTGCTGCATTCTTCATTTATACTCAGCGTGGTGAAGAAATGAAGATGCCGCTAAACTGCGGAGATTGGAGGCCATGCATTAAATAGTCATGGAAGTTACATTGTTGATCATGGAAAATCATGATAAATCATGGAATTGTGTTTTTGAATTTTTGTGGGAACCCTGGTATGAAAAAAGTATAACCTCTGACCCTTCTAATGTCTCATTTCAGCGCGGGAATAGGTAGAACCGGGACTTTTATAGCAATAGATTATTTATTACGGCAAGCCAAAGCTGAAAGCCATATAGATGTGTTCAGAACAGTTACAGATATGAGATACCAAAGGACCAATTTCGTACAGACAGATGTGAGTTTTGTTCTGTTTCTATGCCCCCCGTATCAATAATATGGGGCCAAATTACAGTATAAACCTTGAAAATTCGAACTCCGATTTTAAGCTCACCTGAGCCGAAGGCTCATGGGTGAGCTAATAGTATACCAGTCACTCCGGCGTCTGTTCGTCCTCCGTCCGTCCACAATTTCAAACATCTTCTCCTCTGAAACCACTGGGCCAATTGAACTCAAATTTCATATGAAGACTCCTTAGGACGCGGGAATGAAAGTTTGTTCAAATGGTGCTGGTCACATGACCAAGATGGCCGCCATGCCCATATAAGGTAAAAACCCTTTAAAAATCTTCTTCTCCAGAACCAGAAGGCTGATGACCTTGGGACTTGGTATGTAGCATTGGGGATGTGGGGCCTACCAAGTTTGTTCAAATGATTATACTAGGTTGACCTTGACCTACTTAACGTCAAGGTCAAATTTGCTTCCTAATGCATTTAAATGGGAAAAATTCTGAAAAGTTGATTTTTTTTTAAAACTGTGGAAGCCTTAGTGTTTAACCTAATGAGACAATGGCTATAAATAAGTTCCAAAAGTCAAGGTTGACCTTTGACCTTTCAGCTTAGGTCACTCATAATTGAGTCCCATCAATATATTAAAACATAGTTTTCTCACAAATCTTTGGCCCAATTGAACTCAAATTTCATGTGAAGACTCCTTATGATAAGTTAGCCAAAATTTATGCAAAATATTTTGGTCACATGACCAAGATGGCTGCCACGCCCATATTTGGTAAAAACCCTTTAAAAATCTTCTCCAGAACCAGAAGGCCGATGACCTTGGGACTTGGTATGTAGCATTGGGGATGTGGGGTCTACCAAGTTTGTTCAAATGATGATCCTAAGTTGACCTTGACCTACTTAACGTCAAGGTCAAATTTTCTTCCTAATGCATTTAAATGGGAAATCTTTTGAAAAGTTGAAGTTTTGAACACTGTTGAAGCCAAAGTCATTATTCTCACTTGATATGTTAAAACTAATGAGACAATGGTATAAATAAGTTTCAAAGGTCAAGGTTGACCTTTAACTTTTCAGCCAAGGTCGCTCATATTGAAGTCCCATCAACACATTAAAACATAGTTTCCTCAGAAACCACTAGACCAATTGAACTCAAATTTCATATGAAGACTCCTTATGATAGGTAAGCCAAAATTTATACCAATTGTACTGGTCACATGACCAAGATGGGCACCATGTCCATGTATGGTAAAAACCCTTTAAATATCCTCTTCTCTTGAACCAAAAGGCCAATGGCCTTGGGACTTGGTATGTAGCATTGGGGATGTTGGCCCTACCAGATTTGCACAAATGATAAATCTAGGTTGACCTTGACCTACTTTATGGCAAGGTCAAATTTGATTCCTAATGCATTTATATGGGGAAAATCTTGAAATGTTTTTTCTTTCTATAACTGTTTAGGCCAAAATCATAATACTTGCAAGAAATGTTTAACCTAATGAGACCACGGTTTTATATAAGTTCCAAATGTCAAGCTGACCTGTGACCTTTTATCCAAGGCCACACATTTGGATTGCCCCATACCTATCTAAACATCTTTATTCAGAAATCACTGGGCTGTTTGATGGAGTATTCATTAGATTGTTTAGGTCACTCAACCAAAATGGCCGTAGCCCCCATAAAACAAAATATGTTCATTATATAAGACGTAGTTGATCTTGACCTATTTTAACATTATTAAGGAGATCAGGTGAGCGCTTCAGGACCGTCAGGTCCTCTAGTTTGAAATACTCGCTAATTCGAAATAAATTTGGGACACAGTGAATTCAGAGAATAGGAACTATTCATGATCTGTTTTAATAACCTTCTATAATAATATATGTTTTGGGTGCGTAAAAGAAACATCTCCCTGAGATGTTTCTTTTATGCACCCAAAACTTATATTTGATAAGATTATAATTTCTGGGGGCTATATATCTTTTATGTCTACCTCACTATAATTTGAATTTTCGATAATTCGAAATAAAAGCTCTAGTCCCTAGGACTTCGAATTAACGAGATTCAGCTGTATTTGGGCCGGGACATGAGAAATCCTGTCTTCAGGGTTTCCCAAACCAGCCTGCTCAGTGCTCAGCTACAGAGAATAGCTAGAAAATTGAAATTTGGCTGGCTCCAAGTCTAGATATGATACTTTTCAATAAGGGAATAACAAAGGCGCTGATCAGACTGTGCGGATGTACAGGCTGGTCTGCGCCTTTGTTGTTCCCAAACCTTCGAAGACCAGCCTGCTCAGTGCTCAGCTACAGAGAATAGCTAGAAAATTGAAATTTGGCTGGCTGCAAGTCTAGAAATGATACTTTTCAATAAGAGAATAATAAAGGCGCTGATCAGACTGCGCGGATGTGCAGGCTGGTCTGGGCTTTTGTTGTTCACAACCATGGAAGACAGGTTTTCTCGCATAGAGGTCCATTTTTGCATGCAACAAATTGCAACATTGGGCATAATTTTTGAATTACTGGACCTAGAGATTTTATATTTCACAGGTGTTTAGCTTGTGGGAAGAGCTTTTTAAATATACCAAACAATATGACCTTTACCTTTGACCTTGATCCATGACCTGCTTTTGAAAATGAATAAAATAATAGTTCAATATAGCTATACTGTGAATTGCATAATATCTTCCAAGGCATCATTGTTACACAAACACATCCTTTTTTGGGGATTGTTGCAATCCTTCCTTGCTAACTGCTACTTTTGTTGCTGCTACTTTTGTTGTCTGCTGATAACCTTTGTAAACAGTTTGAACTGAGATCAGGAATGACAGAAGATCGGTCTTGATTGGGATCCAAACTGTTTGACACTCTGATAGTGTTCCTAAAAGAATTTTTCGAAAAAGTTAATTTTGAAAAAAGTCAGCAGACGACAACAAAAACATGAAATATTACCCAGCATTCAAAGAGTTAAGAAGTAAAGAACATCTTGTATCTGAAATGCACAAGACTGATTTTTTTGTATGTGGCCTAATTTTGGAAAAGTAATCCCCCAATCTTCTAGCCGAATAAGTACATGAATAAAACTGTCATACTGAAGTAAGTACTGTCATCATCATAATTGGATTTTTCATTAACGTGCAGGTGCAGGTTTCACACCTGATCTCCAGGTGCTCCTTTCTTGAGGGTCAACTGTCGTGAGCTTCCACTCACGGCAGTCTTTCTCCATCAGTTTCTTCCATGTTTGCTTGGGCCTCCCTGCCCTCCGCCTGCCATCAATCTGTATATCACATGCTGTTTTTACTGCACCACTAGAACGCTCCACATGCCCAAACCAGCGAAGCCTTCTCTCTCTCAAAATGAGATTGAGGTCCTCAAGCTCAAGCTTTGCCAGTAGCTCACTTAACCTTACCGTGGCCTTATCCTATGGCTTGATACTGCAGATATGTCTGATCATGGCCCTATCATTGTGCTGCAAGTTCGTCTTGGTCAATGGCCAAGTTTCACTGGCATGGAGCATGGCACTCCTCACTCAAGAGCCGCACACATGGCCACGGGTCTTGTAAGAGAGGTGGCGGGATGTGAGAACTGGTAGTAGCTCCCTGAACTTCTTCCAGGCTGTTTTCACAGGAGTAGTGGCCATTATTTCACAGCCTCCAACAGCAGAAAGCATGTCATTCAGGTAGGAGAAGGAAGCTACCACCTCCAGCTTATCAGGTCTGACCTGGACTTCACTCTGTGGTCTGCGGTCAATAGGGCGGGCATTTCCCATGCACCAAGCACACCTATAATCTGAATTTGGTGTCAGTCGTTGTAGCCCGCTGCATTTCTTATGCACCCAAAGTTTGCAGCCATTGCAGTAGATGCTGTTGTTGCCTACTTTTGTACGACAGACAGCGCATGGGTATTCGCCTGAACTCTGCAAGAGGTCCAGGCCTGTATTAGACCTAATAAATGCACATGCTCCTATAAGCCAAAACTGAGTACTTTACTGGTTGTTTACACTACATGAAATTCTGATTTCTTGAGAATCCTGTGATATAATGCCATTTTTAGAGTGGATTCATCGTGTGGATGAAAAGCAGTGTGGATCCTGATCAGCTGGCCTCTGATGAAGCCAGCTGATCTGGATCTCATTCTTTTCAAAAAAGGGAAAGTTACGCGCACATTGAGCTTATTAGGCCAAGTTCATTTCAGTCCCTTTATAACACTATGTTGGAGTCCATAGGAATGGAACTGTTTTGTTATAAGTGAACTGTGTTATAAAGAGACAATTTTACAAAGAAATTATAGGAAAATGACCATGAAATGGTCATTTTCCTATAATTCCTTTGTAAAATTCCATGGTAAAAACATTTGGGAGCTTCAACAGAACTGTGTTATATCCAAACCCATGTTATAACAAGGTTTCTTGCTCATTGGATAAGGATATCTGAAATTTTACCTTGGGATAGAAAATCTTATCTTACCCATGCTATCTTACCCAGGACATCATTGTTATGTAAAAGTAATGTCATCATGTAAAATTGCATCTTAGCCATGCAGGGACTTCTGGAAGCTTATTTTAAAATAAATAAAAACAGTCTTGTGCAAGAAAAAGGATCCATCATTCATGTGAGGGTAGGATAGAAAAATCCATCTCTCGGGATAACCGTTTGTTAAAGTAATGTCATCATGTAAAATTGCATCTTAGCCATGCAGGGACTTCTGGAAGCTTATTTTAAAATCAATAATATGGGGCCAAATTACAGTATAAACCTTGAAAATTCGAACTCCGATTTTAAGCTCACCTGAGCCGAAGGCTCATGGGTGAGCTAATAGTATACCAGTCACTCCGGCGTCTGTTCGTCCTCCGTCCGTCCACAATTTCAAACATCTTCTCCTCTGAAACCACTGGGCCAATTGAACTCAAATTTCATATGAAGACTCCTTAGGACGCGGGAATGAAAGTTTGTTCAAATGGTGCTGGTCACATGACCAAGATGGCCGCCATGCCCATATAAGGTAAAAACCCTTTAAAAATCTTCTTCTCCAGAACCAGAAGGCTGATGACCTTGGGACTTGGTATGTAGCATTGGGGATGTGGGGCCTACCAAGTTTGTTCAAATGATTATACTAGGTTGACCTTGACCTACTTAACGTCAAGGTCAAATTTGCTTCCTAATGCATTTAAATGGGAAAAATTCTGAAAAGTTGATTTTTTTTTAAAACTGTGGAAGCCTTAGTGTTTAACCTAATGAGACAATGGCTATAAATAAGTTCCAAAAGTCAAGGTTGACCTTTGACCTTTCAGCTTAGGTCACTCATAATTGAGTCCCATCAATATATTAAAACATAGTTTTCTCACAAATCTTTGGCCCAATTGAACTCAAATTTCATGTGAAGACTCCTTATGATAAGTTAGCCAAAATTTATGCAAAATATTTTGGTCACATGACCAAGATGGCTGCCACGCCCATATTTGGTAAAAACCCTTTAAAAATCTTCTCCAGAACCAGAAGGCCGATGACCTTGGGACTTGGTATGTAGCATTGGGGATGTGGGGTCTACCAAGTTTGTTCAAATGATGATCCTAAGTTGACCTTGACCTACTTAACGTCAAGGTCAAATTTTCTTCCTAATGCATTTAAATGGGAAATCTTTTGAAAAGTTGAAGTTTTGAACACTGTTGAAGCCAAAGTCATTATTCTCACTTGATATGTTAAAACTAATGAGACAATGGTATAAATAAGTTTCAAAGGTCAAGGTTGACCTTTAACTTTTCAGCCAAGGTCGCTCATATTGAAGTCCCATCAACACATTAAAACATAGTTTCCTCAGAAACCACTAGACCAATTGAACTCAAATTTCATATGAAGACTCCTTATGATAGGTAAGCCAAAATTTATACCAATTGTACTGGTCACATGACCAAGATGGGCACCATGTCCATGTATGGTAAAAACCCTTTAAATATCCTCTTCTCTTGAACCAAAAGGCCAATGGCCTTGGGACTTGGTATGTAGCATTGGGGATGTTGGCCCTACCAGATTTGCACAAATGATAAATCTAGGTTGACCTTGACCTACTTTATGGCAAGGTCAAATTTGATTCCTAATGCATTTATATGGGGAAAATCTTGAAATGTTTTTTCTTTCTATAACTGTTTAGGCCAAAATCATAATACTTGCAAGAAATGTTTAACCTAATGAGACCACGGTTTTATATAAGTTCCAAATGTCAAGCTGACCTGTGACCTTTTATCCAAGGCCACACATTTGGATTGCCCCATACCTATCTAAACATCTTTATTCAGAAATCACTGGGCTGTTTGATGGAGTATTCATTAGATTGTTTAGGTCACTCAACCAAAATGGCCGTAGCCCCCATAAAACAAAATATGTTCATTATATAAGACGTAGTTGATCTTGACCTATTTTAACATTATTAAGGAGATCAGGTGAGCGCTTCAGGACCGTCAGGTCCTCTAGTTTGAAATACTCGCTAATTCGAAATAAATTTGGGACACAGTGAATTCAGAGAATAGGAACTATTCATGATCTGTTTTAATAACCTTCTATAATAATATATGTTTTGGGTGCGTAAAAGAAACATCTCCCTGAGATGTTTCTTTTATGCACCCAAAACTTATATTTGATAAGATTATAATTTCTGGGGGCTATATATCTTTTATGTCTACCTCACTATAATTTGAATTTTCGATAATTCGAAATAAAAGCTCTAGTCCCTAGGACTTCGAATTAACGAGATTCAGCTGTATTTGGGCCGGGACATGAGAAATCCTGTCTTCAGGGTTTCCCAAACCAGCCTGCTCAGTGCTCAGCTACAGAGAATAGCTAGAAAATTGAAATTTGGCTGGCTCCAAGTCTAGATATGATACTTTTCAATAAGGGAATAACAAAGGCGCTGATCAGACTGTGCGGATGTACAGGCTGGTCTGCGCCTTTGTTGTTCCCAAACCTTCGAAGACCAGCCTGCTCAGTGCTCAGCTACAGAGAATAGCTAGAAAATTGAAATTTGGCTGGCTGCAAGTCTAGAAATGATACTTTTCAATAAGAGAATAATAAAGGCGCTGATCAGACTGCGCGGATGTGCAGGCTGGTCTGGGCTTTTGTTGTTCACAACCATGGAAGACAGGTTTTCTCGCATAGAGGTCCATTTTTGCATGCAACAAATTGCAACATTGGGCATAATTTTTGAATTACTGGACCTAGAGATTTTATATTTCACAGGTGTTTAGCTTGTGGGAAGAGCTTTTTAAATATACCAAACAATATGACCTTTACCTTTGACCTTGATCCATGACCTGCTTTTGAAAATGAATAAAATAATAGTTCAATATAGCTATACTGTGAATTGCATAATATCTTCCAAGGCATCATTGTTACACAAACACATCCTTTTTTGGGGATTGTTGCAATCCTTCCTTGCTAACTGCTACTTTTGTTGCTGCTACTTTTGTTGTCTGCTGATAACCTTTGTAAACAGTTTGAACTGAGATCAGGAATGACAGAAGATCGGTCTTGATTGGGATCCAAACTGTTTGACACTCTGATAGTGTTCCTAAAAGAATTTTTCGAAAAAGTTAATTTTGAAAAAAGTCAGCAGACGACAACAAAAACATGAAATATTACCCAGCATTCAAAGAGTTAAGAAGTAAAGAACATCTTGTATCTGAAATGCACAAGACTGATTTTTTTGTATGTGGCCTAATTTTGGAAAAGTAATCCCCCAATCTTCTAGCCGAATAAGTACATGAATAAAACTGTCATACTGAAGTAAGTACTGTCATCATCATAATTGGATTTTTCATTAACGTGCAGGTGCAGGTTTCACACCTGATCTCCAGGTGCTCCTTTCTTGAGGGTCAACTGTCGTGAGCTTCCACTCACGGCAGTCTTTCTCCATCAGTTTCTTCCATGTTTGCTTGGGCCTCCCTGCCCTCCGCCTGCCATCAATCTGTATATCACATGCTGTTTTTACTGCACCACTAGAACGCTCCACAAGCCCAAACCAGCGAAGCCTTCTCTCTCTCAAAATGAGATTGAGGTCCTCAAGCTCAAGCTTTGCCAGTAGCTCACTTAACCTTACCGTGGCCTTATCCTATGGCTTGATACTGCAGATATGTCTGATCATGGCCCTATCATTGTGCTGCAAGTTCGTCTTGGTCAATGGCCAAGTTTCACTGGCATGGAGCATGGCACTCCTCACTCAAGAGCCGCACACATGGCCACGGGTCTTGTAAGAGAGGTGGCGGGATGTGAGAACTGGTAGTAGCTCCCTGAACTTCTTCCAGGCTGTTTTCACAGGAGTAGTGGCCATTATTTCACAGCCTCCAACAGCAGAAAGCATGTCATTCAGGTAGGAGAAGGAAGCTACCACCTCCAGCTTATCAGGTCTGACCTGGACTTCACTCTGTGGTCTGCGGTCAATAGGGCGGGCATTTCCCATGCACCAAGCACACCTATAATCTGAATTTGGTGTCAGTCGTTGTAGCCCGCTGCATTTCTTATGCACCCAAAGTTTGCAGCCATTGCAGTAGATGCTGTTGTTGCCTACTTTTGTACGACAGACAGCGCATGGGTATTCGCCTGAACTCTGCAAGAGGTCCAGGCCTGTATTAGACCTAATAAATGCACATGCTCCTATAAGCCAAAACTGAGTACTTTACTGGTTGTTTACACTACATGAAATTCTGATTTCTTGAGAATCCTGTGATATAATGCCATTTTTAGAGTGGATTCATCGTGTGGATGAAAAGCAGTGTGGATCCTGATCAGCTGGCCTCTGATGAAGCCAGCTGATCTGGATCTCATTCTTTTCAAAAAAGGGAAAGTTACGCGCACATTGAGCTTATTAGGCCAAGTTCATTTCAGTCCCTTTATAACACTATGTTGGAGTCCATAGGAATGGAACTGTTTTGTTATAAGTGAACTGTGTTATAAAGAGACAATTTTACAAAGAAATTATAGGAAAATGACCATGAAATGGTCATTTTCCTATAATTCCTTTGTAAAATTCCATGGTAAAAACATTTGGGAGCTTCAACAGAACTGTGTTATATCCAAACCCATGTTATAACAAGGTTTCTTGCTCATTGGATAAGGATATCTGAAATTTTACCTTGGGATAGAAAATCTTATCTTACCCATGCTATCTTACCCAGGACATCATTGTTATGTAAAAGTAATGTCATCATGTAAAATTGCATCTTAGCCATGCAGGGACTTCTGGAAGCTTATTTTAAAAAAAATAAATAAAGTCTTGTGCAAGAAAAAGGATCCATCATTCATGTGAGGGTAGGATAGAAAAATCCATCTCTCGGGATAACCGTTTGTTAAAGTAATGTCATCATGTAAAATTGCATCTTAGCCATGCAGGGACTTCTGGAAGCTTATTTTAAAATAAATAAAAACAGTCTTGTGCAAGAAAAAGGATCCATCATTCATGTGAGGGTAGGATAGAAAAATCCATCTCTCGGGATAACCGTTTGTCATCACTTGGCAAGCCTCGTGATGCCAAACAGAGATCATCGGGAAGGATTTTTCTGTCCTACCCTCACACTCATGATAGATTCTTATAGTGTTATAAAGGGGCTGTCCTGTGTGATGCACTATTTTATTTATAGATCCAGTATGAGTTTGTACATAAAGCCCTTGTCGAGGCTCTTACAACCAAAGAGCTGGAGATACCCGTGGGGGACTTCTGTCGCTATTACTGGTCGCTACTAGAAGATAAGACTGACTACAGCAATCAAACCAAACTACAAGAACAGTATGAGGTAAGGCTATACTTGTATAGGGGGGTACCAAATATCCCATATCCCTTGAAGTAAACAGGCAAGTATCCCTTATAAATCAAACCAAATTACAAGAACAGTATGAGGTAAGGGTATATACTTGTACACTGGATAACAATATCTGAGATATTTTCCTGTTTTTTTTGCACACCTTATAGGGATATCTGAGATTTTACCCTGGGTTAGAAAATCTTTTGTTACCCATGCTATCTTACCCAGGACTTCAAGTAACGTCATCATGTGAAATTACACCATAGCATATTCAGGGACTTCTGGAAGCTTATTTTAAAATAAATAAATAAAAACAGTGGTGAGCAAGAAAAAGAATCAATTATTTGTGTTAGGGTAGGATAGAAAAATCTGTCTCTTAGCAAGCCTCGTGATGCCAAACGGCGATCCTCGGGACGGATTTTTCTATCCTGCCCTCACATTCATGATGGATTCTTATAATCATACCCAGGATGTCACATGTTGGGTGTACATTGGTTGTATAGGAAGTCATCTACAGTCAAGGACCAAAAGTAATTAGATTTAGATTAAAGATTAATTGGCAATAACTTTATAATTGCCGTAAGGCTAAATAATAGATGCACGTACTGTACAATTTCGATGAAGTTTAGACTTTGCACTTCTCAAATATAACAGTTTAAATTTTAACAAAATTTTGAAAATGCCACTTTTCCATTGATGTCAATGGTAAAGTTGTACAAAAATTGTCAAACAAAATCTTGCAAACTGTTTAAATACCTCATAAAGTTTGTTTATCTAATCCTATAAACATCATTCTAAACTTAACCGTAAATAAGAAAATTTACCTAACCATTCTGAAATATAAGTTATGTTGTAGGGAGATTTACGTTTGAGCGGATCCATAATACAAAAGAGCAGGTTTATTTTTACGAAAGAGCGGGGAACCATAAGGCAAAAGAGTGGATGTTTAAATCATTCAAATGAGCGAATTTTCCAGGTATACCTCCACATGCAGGGGCGGATTAAGGATTACTAGAAATGGGGTCCATATGTATAAATGTGTCGGGGTTCGCTTTGCTGGTTTTGTCTCATTTATCTTAAATATCCCATGAAAAATGAAATAATTTGGTCTCACTGAGACCAAATTATTTCATTTTTATAGGATATTTAATAGCGGGGAGCCCCCTGAATCCTCTTTGGATCGGCCACTCCCAATCACCTATTAAGGACTAAGCAATATTGGCCTTTACAGGTAATACAACTGAGTGAATACTTATTTAAAGGGCATTACCTGGAATTCACGCTCATTTGAATGATTTATCCATCCCCTCTTGATTGTACGGTTCTACGCTCCTTTCATACTCCGTCACAGTATGATTTCTGCTCAAACGTAATTCGCCCATGTTGTATAAAGCATTGGATGATGCCTGCGCATTTGAAAACCTTATCTTGTTTTGTTACATCCGCAGACATTAAATGAGATGTCCGCCACATTGGACGAGAATTGTTTCACTGCTGGTCACCTGGAAGAAAACCTTGCCAAGAACCGCTACTCTGATATTGTTCCTGTAGACACCTACAGGGCATACCTTGCAACACCTGTCAGGGGATCTAATGAATACATCAATGCTGTATTTTTGCCGGTGAGTATGCCCACATAGTCAACAATATAATGATTACCTGCTTTAATAAGTCAACAAAAAACACATGTATTTTCCTAGAACAGTTCCAGTACCATTTGCGCTCACATGAAATTAGGTCTTTTGCAATACAGTTGGCATGTTAACCCTTTTGAGAACTGGAAATGCCTAAACAGGTATTACGGCAAACAGTGACAACCCAGATGAAATGTCACATACACTGAAGGACTTTAAAAACGCAAAAAAACAAAATTCATAATATTTACTAATTTTTAATGTCTCAATTTTATTGAGATTTGGAAAAAATGAACATCAATATGTCAGCAAAATTTTTTTTAAATTTTATGTCAAAATAATAAATAATGTTATAGCAACAGTCTATCAAATAGCAATACCCTATGATTCTAAAGTTGCAATTTGAAATTTGTCTAGAAATTGAACACGATTTTTAGTTATTGTGATAAAATATCTTTATTAAAAAAGCAGAAAAAAATTACCCTTTTAGCCCTACTATTCGTCTGGCACTAACAGTAGCCAGCCAAAACGGATATCGTCAATGTAAATATGGTCGGTACACAATCGACGTAAGTTGGCTCTTAACACCGGTCGCCATTCTTGGCTGACCATACCTGCGTCGATCTTAAACTGTCCCAGTAGCCTTGTAACGATCTCTGAGGCCCTGTGTAGTTGACGGATTGCAATTATGATATCTGGCGATGGCAGAAACACGCATGCCAGCTTTTAACATTCCAATTGCGCCAGATCGTTCATGTTCAGACAAACCTGGCATGAATAACAAAGCTTTTAAACTAAAGCTGCTGTGTTTTTTATACAATGTATACTTACAAGCTACATGTGAAATGATAAAATATTTTGCTTCATTGATTCATTGGGACTTGGTATATGCAAAACATAGTAAACCAGCAATGCATAGCTGGTGGTAGCCAGTGTCTTTAAAAACACTGGTATTGGGTATAGATAGAAGCAGGGTGTCGTTACCATCCGTTTTTATCTGTTAAAGAAGGCAAAAAATGTTCTGGATGCAAAAAATAATAATTTTCATTTTTTGCATTTTTAAAGTCCTTCAGTGTAAGGCAGCATTTCATCAGGCGTTGCACTGTTTGCTGAGACAAAATCAATCTTCAGAGAATGAAATATATGTTTTGGAAATTATAACCTGTAACCCCTCAATATATACAATGGACCATCCTGACTTAACTGTATCAAACTTTATTGAAAATTCCATTGGTCTTTTAAAAAAGGGGTTAACTTAGTTCATGTGTTTTCATTTTAACCTTGGTTGAGGTGTTTATAGAGGATTGCAACAAATGTTAATACCTAAAATCTAGTGTCAGATTGAATATTACACTCTTGAAATATATAATTTCATCATCTTGCTTATTTTTTGCAAATTTCAAAAATTTATTTTAATATGGGCCTCGACACGAGAAAACCTGTCTTCGGAGGGTTTCAAACAACACAGGCACAGACCAGCCTGCCCATTTGGGCAGTCTGATCAGCGTCTTTCAGGGGACAAAAATTCCACTCGTCCGCTCGTAATTACGAGTGAAAACTAGAAAGGACTAGCAATTCTTCCCAAAGCACTCGTCCTGTAGGAGGAATGTACAGGATGAGTGCTTTTGATAGAATTACCCGAGGAAGTTGTACAATCAAACCTCGATTATTCGAAGTGCCAGGGACAGCAGGAATCCTTTCGAATAATCGGTAGGGCGAATGATCGAAATCGGGAGTTTTTGGATATTTTCGGAAAAGCTTGGATGCTTTCATAGAACGTCATTGTTTTGCTAGAGTTTGCAACTTCAACTCGTGGTTTCAGTGAAGTAATCGGAACATCTGTCAAAGCAGTAAAGAAAATGAGCTCCTTGTAGGTTGTGGCTTCCTCGTCTCTTATGCTTTGCAGGTCTAAGAACGCAGAAAAGAAAATCAGATAACATCCACTAATCATATATATATACATGTAACAATATCGATAACAACAAAATTGTAAATTGACGAACCATATTCACTGACGAAATATTGTCTCTTTTTATCGCCCTACTGTCATAAGGTCTCCATCCAGCTAGCACACAACGTCGGGCCATCAACGGCCTACCAGTGATAGGCCATTGAGATAGCATATCACTGGCGGGCCGTTGGTAGCACGGCGTTGTGTGCTTTTTTGGGCTGGTATTTTTTCTTATATTTCATACGATTTGGGAATTAAAAAGAACTGCATCGATGAGACCTAGGTGTTGGTTGTTTTCCCTCAATCGTAGAATGGTGTTTTAGGCATTCAAACGAAGTGTTTCAAAGACACAGTTCTTTTGAGCACGCAAAACACATGTCCGTGATTTTTGTCTATTATCGAAATTGTTATTTTTGTTGTAACCTGTTTCATCTTCCGATAATTTGTACAAAGTCAGTGCACTTGGTGTGTTTGCTTTAAAATGTAAACAGTGGTCAAGAATAAATCAGATGATAGAGAGACGATCAAATAAGGATCAATTTTAGCTCATTTATGCCCCGATTTAGACATTTAAAAACATCAAACAAAACCATCATTACAAACGACATTAATTAAAGACACCATTTACTCACTCAACTGTTCATCGCGTAAATTCGGTGCCAATTACCTGTTGCAACTTTGTTTGCTAAATCACTCGGGTGTGTAAAATCGAACTCGACCAAACAAAGAAATCATGATCACCATGCGTTACATTTGGACTTCGAATCTGGAAGGGTAATTAAATAGCAATTTCTTTAATTGGACCGACAAATCACTTCGAAAAATTGAATTTTTCGGATAATCGAAATTGGAATAATCGATAGTTTTATTGCAATAGATAGTAGAAAAAAAAAGTCGGGACTGCCCGTCGTCTTCGAATAACCCAGTAGTTTCGGATAATCGGCGTTCGGATAACCGAGATTAGACTTTATTACATATTACTCACTTATGTTCTTTATTGCATATGCTTTTAAAGGACATGTGCATGTTTTTGCAGGGCAAGTGAAAGTTTTAAGTCACTTGTCCTGCAGGACAAGTGCAATATTTAAATATTTTTGTCCCCTGCCTTTGTTTTTCGCTTATTGGAAAGTATCATATCCAAACTTGCTTCAAGTGAAATTTCAATTTTCTAGCTAGTCCCTATAACTGAGGAGACTGGTTTGAATCTCGCTTTGTCGGAAACCCCGAAGGCAGGTTTTGTTGCGTCACGGCCCTTATGTCATTCTCCATTTTTATGGACATCAATTAACGGCTGTTGAAATGCACATTATATACTAGTTGAGAAATGGTAGTTAAATGATGAAGTCAGATGTTACAACTGTCGGTTTTTGTTTCTGAATATGAATTGTTAAACCTTAAAGCGTCAATCACGACTGCAGCAGACGACAAATTTTGTGGCATCTTTCCCAATTTTTGACAAAAATGAGGTTTGATATTACATGAGAATCGTCTGCCAGCAAATGATTCTCATGAAATATCATGCCCTATTTGTTATTTTTGATAAAAAAGCAAAATTTGAAATTGTCGTTTGCTGCAAATTATAGGTGGCACTTTATGGGTTAAAGCAATTGATAAGGGGGACTGCCATACCACTAATATCTGAATAAACAACTGACCAGGAGATATGTAACAAGAACTTCTAGCTAGCACAGAGCCACAGACACATTTTTGTATGGGTAACTCTCAGTTTATTCCAGTTACAGTTCTCTTCTGCATGTAAGGGTTAACCCTTAAAGCGCCAAGAAAAAATGTCGTCTGCTGAAGTGGTCTGCTGTAAATAATTGCCTAATATTACTGGGAATGAAGTATAGAAGCAAACAGCGTGGACCCAGAACAGACTGCTCCTATAGGAGCAGTCTGATCTGGGTCAACACTGTTTGCCATAGAGGCTTCTTAAACATTTCAGCAGACGAGAAAAGCAGACGACTTTTGTTGCGATTGGCACAAATGGTAAAATCTGACTGAGTGCATGCGTAATGGTATGATTTAGTCAATAATGTTGAAGACATAATTGCTTTTGCAGACGTGTTTGAACAAGATAGCATTTTTGATCACCCAGATGCCACTACCTCATACTGTGACTGACTTCTGGCGCCTCGTGTATGACCAGCATGTGTCTACACTGGTCATGATGAACAATATAAGTGACGACAATGATGAGGTAATTAGTTTAACTACAGTCAGCTCTCTTTATAACAACATTGTTTGTTCCAAGCTGTCTTTGACGCTAAAATGAATTTGCTGTTATAAGGAAATTCTGATCAGTACCAGATTTCCACATCATATCTTTTGGTAAAAGAAAATATTATATAAATGGTATTAATATCCTATTGTACCAGATGTATTCATCAGTTCAATTTCATATTGCATCAAAATGCACAAAGCTTCCCTCTTATCAAATGAGACAAAAACCCTGTTCATGCAAAATACCTTGTCCTGATCACCAAATTGACTGACACATGGTAAAAATTCTGTTATAATGAATTTAGTTTCAATAGAAAATATATATCTGTTCCCAGAAGTTACTGTCGGTGTCGTTAAGTGAATGTTCTGTTATAAAGAGGGAATTTTAATGGAAACAGATCCGTTCCCAGCAAATTTATGTCGATATTGAATATTCTGTTATAATGAGTGACGTTATATAGAGTTTTGACTGTATTTGCATCCTGGGTAGGTCCTAAATTTAAATTTTATTTGTTTCCCCTTACCCGACCGACCCTGAAAAAAGGCCCTACTGAAAAAAATTCATTTCAATTTTCAGTCAAGAATATTTATTTTTTTAATTTCATTGCAACCTTAGATAGTTGTCCAATGTAAACAGTGTTATCTTAGTAAATTGTTTGTGTATTTGATTTTATTGCCTATAGTAGGACTATACAGTAAAACCTGCCTAAAACAGCCGCTCAAAGATATACGCAAAGGCTGTTAAGACAAATGGGCGCTAAATGCAGGTCGAAAGTATAGAATGCTCCCTGGGAGCATTCTGCAATACTTTTGACCTGCATTTTGCGATGTCTTTTTTGGAGTGGCCTCTTAAGAAAGGTTTTACTGTATACAATTAAGTTTAATAGGTATCCAATTTGAAATTTTTAGTTAAAAAAAAGTTTTCGACCGACCGACTGACCCATACTGGTAAAACAGGGTCGGGTAAGGGGAAACAAAAATATTTTTAAGGTTTGCCTAATGTTTCATGCTCTTGTTGTCGTCTGCTTAATGTTTTCAAAATTAACTTTTTCCAAAAAATTCTTTCAGAGAAAACGGTATGGATCCAGATCCTGAGCTGGGTTCAAACTGTTTGTAAAGGTTTTTTGCAGACGACAAAAGTCGCTGCTAGCAAGGAAAGAGTTAATTGGACAAAGATATTTGAATACAAAAGAAAAATATTTTAAGTTAGGGTTCAATTCAGATTTATGATTTAACCACACCTGCTAGATAGGACTGATGTTGTTCTATTACCATGGATTAAAGTTTTCAGGAATTTCCCTGAATTCAGGATTTTATGGCTTCAAAATACTGAAATAAGCAGATTATTATAACAAAACATTGGGCCTAACCTGGATCCAATCAGTTTGAATGATTTTTTTTGTTTTAAAAATTTCCTAGTAAGAAAAGAGCTTACAGTATTAAAGCCAGTTTTGAGCAGTTTAGTACTGCTGAAAGCTACCATACATGTTTGATTTGTACCCAGACTTAATATTGTGTGTGAAAGTTTTCAGGATTATTCATGAATTCGGGATTTTGAGGCCAATTTTCTTTATAAAAATACCATTATAAAATACCACCTCTAAATGCTGAATAAGGCAGATTATAATAGTGTCTCTGATTTATTTTGGCTGATCTAAACACAATTTAACACTTAAACTTGAAATAATTTGTTTTTAGTTGGCATACTTCAAGTTTTTAAGTTTTGAATTTCTTAAAATCAGGTTTAAGAAATTTTCAGCTTTCACCATGTATGTTTACATGTTCAGTAAATGTTTTAAATTTTGAACACTTTCCTCTTTCTGTTCTCAAATAAAATATTGGATGTCAGGGCTGGAATACAGGGAAAAACAGAGAAGATCCTGATCAGACTGCTTCTTCAGAAGCAGTCTGATCTGGGTCTGCCCTGTTTGTCCAGGCGTTTGTGGCAGGCTACTACTGTTCGAAATTTTAGTAGATGGTAGGGCCTGATGATTTGGCTGTTGTCAGGCCCACCGGGTTTACCAGTTGGATTTCTTTTGCTCTGGTATTCAGTTTTATGTACTGTTGATTCCTTATCTTTGCTTTATCTCCTTTTTATATCTTGATTTATATGTTTTTGGAGATGATGCATTGATAAGCTATCGGTCTTACATGCAAACCAAACATCTATGTGTCTTGATCCACATCTGAACTAAGGGTGAGGTTGGCGCTGTGAAACCAGTTTAAGCCCTCTAGTAAAATATTTTACTGACCATTCCAAGCGGTACTTCTTTTGTGGATCATTTGTGTCTTGTGTTTCTCATGCTTTTGCATCTGTGCATTGCTGCCTTATGGTCACCTGCTGGGAAAGGGCTGACCTCTTGGCTCTTGTTGGTGATGTTTATTGTATTTTTGTTACTTTCCCATGTGGTATCCTGGGTCAGGTGTGGTACTTGATTGTATCGTTTCCTGATCTTTGCCATCTTTCTTACTTTAAACCATTTACGGTACTCCGTTTCAGACTGTTGGAGAATATTGGCCATCTGAAGACATCACATATGGACCCTTCAAAATACAACTGATAAGCTGTGAAAATCATGATCATTACTCCATTATGACCATGAAACTGGCTTATACTTCCTCTGTAAGTATTTTCCGCTATATTTTCCCTAACTATGGGCCTCCTAGTTAAAATACAACTAATTATCTTGAAAATTATGATCATTACTCCATTATGACCATGAAGCTGGCTTATACTTCCTCTGTAAGTATTTACCACTATAATTACCCTAAATATGGGCCCTGTAGTTAAAATACAACTAATTAGCTGTGAAAATCATGATCATTACTCCATTATGACCATGAAACTGGCTTATACTTCCTCTGTAAGTATTTACCGCTATAATTACCCTAAATATGGGCCTCATTGTTAAAATACACTAATCATGATCATTATGACCATGAAACTGGCTTACACTTCCTCTGTAAGTATTTACCCTAAATATGGGCCTCGTAGTGAGAAATCCTGTCTTTGGTTGTTTTTTTTTTGGGGGGGGGGGGTGTTGGATCATCATTCCCAAAGCAGCCTGCTCAGCTACAGAGACTAGCTAGAAAATTTTAATTTCTCAAGTAGCAAGTTAAGGTATAATACTTTCCAATAAGCCAATATCAAAGGGGCTGATCAGATTGCGCAGATGTGTAGGCTGATCTGCCCCTCAGTTCAAGGCCCTTATTTGGATAGGTAAACATGATCAAACAGTGTAAACCAAGATATTCGACTGCTACACTGATTGTGACTACATTTTACACACATCATTAGGTAGTCACATTGAATTTTTCAAAGGACCTCACTCACTTTTAGTAGCAATATGCCCTTGAAAATGGTCCAAAGTAAATTACTTGCCCTTGAAAATGGTGCCAAGTACATTATTTGCCCTTGAAATGGTATACAGTAAAAGTTTGCCCGTACAAATGATCCAAAGTAAAGTATTTGCTTTTCTAATTGTCCAAAGTAGACTGAAAAACCAACAAGAACTCTAATGCATTAAGTGGACAATTTCTCAAATTACAAAATCTCAGTTCTCAAATTACAAAAAAAACCTTTTTGTAATTAGTTTATCTTAAGTTTTGGAATAGGTATCATGGGAAGTTAAGGTGTTAAAATATTTCATATGATGTGGCATTTGAGAGTTATATTAGCCGCGACACTATAAAACCTGTCTTTGGGCTTTCTGACAAAGTGAGATTCAAACCAGTCTCCTCAGCTACAGAGACTAGCTAGAAAATTGAAATTTCACTTGTAGCAAGTTAACATATACTTTCCAAAAAGTGAATAATAAAGGCGCTGATCAGACTGCCCGGATGCGCAGGCTGGTCTGCGCCTTTGTTGTTCGCAAACCCCTAAGACATGTTTTCTCGCGTCGAGGCCCATATTTTGGTAATATTATGATTTAACTTGAATACAAATTGAAGCCCATAACACATCATATTTATATGGCAAAATCTTGACGTTTTCACCCCAAAAAACGTAATAACAATATAATTTTAGTGCCACATGATAAATAGAATCCAACATTTATGCTCCTGTATTATAGAATTGATTAAACTTGTGAAAAGTGATAAAATGATTGGCAACAGGGCTAGAGGAAACTGTAAATTCAGCGTCGGAGACCTTTTTTTGTAAGCCAAAACCGAATTTATTTGCAAAATACCGTTTTTTCTCGGTCCAAACAATTGACCATATCTGTCTCATCTCTGTCCTTATATCTTAGTTATTGTGCAAGTTTTGTGCTAAATTCAATACACAAACCTGAGGCGAGTCCAATGATGCGAACGCTCTCGGGCGCTTGTCATACTGATGCCAGGCTTCACACATTACGAATAAAGATAGGTACGGTATCAGAACAATGAGCACCCGTTGAACTCGCCCCTGGTCACTTCAATATAAATGTGTCAATATGATGATTTTTAGCCTTGAAAATGTTTCAGGTGGTCATTACAAAAACACCCAATGGTAATTGGATGAGTTCATTATTAGGCACGTAGCGAAGGTTCATTCAGGCCTACACAGTATGACAGCTGCCATCGGTGATCGTATACATAAAAGGATATGATGCATAGCCTCCAATTTGGCAAATGAGACTTACCCAATAGTGGAATTGAGCATGTGCAGCACAGTGCATATGTGCAAGCCGTTTGTTGTTTTCCACACACAACAATGGACACTGGATGTGAAAGCAAAGTGGGTCAATCCATTGCATATTGGGGATAAGGCTTATTTGAGCCTGTACATATGCCAAGTCAGGCAACAGCCATCGCTGCTTTTATATTTCAATAGGAGCTGTAACATCCGTTGGCCCTAGGTAGTTGTGAATTTCATGTCTAAAGAATTTCAAATAATGGTATGTGAAAGAGTCTAATTGCAAGTTTTCTTCCGTTCATATTGAACAAAATGATTAAATAAGGGTATTTTTTATTAAATGCGTCCAAATCCAAGTTGCATTTCTCAAAAAAATACTTTTACAATCGTTTTTATCAATATTTCGAGCGGATAAATTTCACGGAGTCAATGACACGTTAACACCACATCACTTTGAATTGTTACTTTCGATTTCAAATGCAAAGATAATTGGGCAAAAATATGACTAATTTCTACATTTTCCGGTGAGTTAATGCATCGAGGTTGATAACCTCATCATCTCCATTATTCAAATCTACCGCCAGGCGATAAAAAGACATTATATTTTCAAAATATACAAGAGGACAGGGGATTAGGGTGGGTGGGGTTCTAATATAGGGTTGGAAGACGCTCTTTTGGCCAGTTGTCGGACCAAATGTGCTTGGAAGATTTCTCTAGCCCTGGTTGGCAATGCCTAACATTTAATCTCTTTTACTTAACTCTATAAAACATGAGCACTCACTTTAGATCTTCGATGTAAGTTAGTACACTACCTTGACCAGATTGGGCAGATTTCCAGGATGAATCGAGTCTTTTCTTACCAAACCTACATAAGGCCAGTTAAGGAAAAAAATGCGTAAAATTAAGATTATTTTCTTATCCATCAGTTTAAACATGTGTTTTGGGTGCTCAAAAGAACTGTCTCATCGAGACGGTTCTTTTGAGTACCTACAACATATGTTTTGATTGAAAATAAGAAAAATAATTTTCAGTTACGCACTCTTATCTGGGGGCCTGAACCTATCATTTTGTTGACTAGTGTTATGCTGTAGCTTCTATGTAATTGTTATATTTTTTCCAGAGTCGACAAGACAGTATGACAGTACGGCAGTATCGGTTTGAGTCCTGGCCAGACACAGATGTGTTGCCTATGTCTACAAAAGCGCTAATGTCACTGATTGAAGCAGTTAATCAAAGTCCAAAAACTTACAAAGATGAACCTGTGATCGTCCACTGCATGTAAGTTAATCCTTAAAGCGCCACCTATAACTTGCAGCAGACGACAATTTAAAATTTTGCCGCTTTTTCAAAAACAACAAATAAGGCATGATATTTCATGAGAATTGTCTGCTGATATATCATACCTTATCATGATATATCATACCTTATTCCTTCTGAAAATTAGGAAAAATGTTGCAAAATTTGTCGTCTGCTGCAGTCGTGATTGGCGCTTTAAGGTGCTTTAACCAATATATGCACATGCCAGGAATCTAGATAAGAGAAAGTAATCGGTAAGCAGGCTCATTTGTAGGAACAAAGGTTTGGTTTTCCCATGATGTGCCATATTTCTCTTATGCACATACTATGAAATAAATGGCTTTGAGATGACTCACTAGCTTAACGCACGAGTGATTTCCATTATATTTGAACAAGCCATCCATCGCTCTAGTTATTGAATTTGTGCTGTGCAATGAAACTTGCTGATTGACATCTTGGACTTGGTTATTTGCGTTTTGCTTAAAAATGTTCAAAGAGTCCACCTAAGCACAGAGGAACATGCTACATCTTGGATGTTGGACTTGTTTGGAGAAGCTGGCAGAGATGTTCCTGAATACTTTTCATCGAAGAAGTTTTTTAATAAATGAAGCAGTAAAAAGTTATCGTAAGAAATTAGTTCTAAAACATTACAGCTGGAGTTTAGTTCTTTTGATGTTGTTTTCAGGAATGGTAATGACAGAAGTGGGCTTTTTTGTGCTGTAGCTGCTATTATGGCTCAACTTAGGACACAACAGAAAGTTAACATTCCACAAGCCATACTACAGCTGAGGCGCCGTAGACCACAACTTATACCTAATCTGGTAATTATTGAACAGTTTCTGGCTTTCTATAGTACCTAAAATTTCTGTCCAATTTAAGGTCATGCTATTTACCCTTCAATTTGTGTCTGCTCCATATCTCCTAAACCATTTGAACTAGTTTCATTAAACTTCATTCAAATGTTCCTCTTAGTGAGACAGTGTGCAGAGCAAATGACCCACCCACATTGACTCAAGGTCACTGGTCACGGTCAAGGGATTTATCCTTGAATTTGGTGTCTGTTCCATATCTCGTGAACCCGAGGTCAATTTTTCATGAGACTTCACCTTAATGTTCATCTTAGAGAGACGATGGGTAGAATTTTTGAATTGGCTACGAAGACTCAAGGTCAAGGTCACACTTCAAGGTCATGTGCTTTACCCTTCAATTTGTGTCCGCTCCATATCTCCTGACCCTGTAGGGCGATTTTAATTAGACTTTACCCAAATGTTCCTCTCAGTTAGCTAATATGCAGAACCTATGACCCGGCTGTGCAAACTTAATGCCAAGGTAACTGTTCAAGGTCATGTGATTTACCCTCCATTTTGTGTCCACTCCATATCTCTTAAACATTTCGAACGATTTTCATTTCACTTCACCCAAATGTTCCTTTCAGTGATGCAATGTGCAGAACCAATGACTCAGATATGCAGACTCAAGGTCAAGGTCACACTTCAATGTCATGGGATTTATCCTTGAATTTCGTGTCCCTTCCCATCTCCGAAACCATTTGCTAGATTTTCATTAAAAATCACTCAATGTTCCTGTCAGTGAGTTGGTTGCAGAATCCATGACTCAGCTATGCAAACCCAAAGTCAAGGCCACACTTTAAAGTAATGGGAGATTTGCAGCGGGGGATATGGCTGTCCTTCAGACTGCTGTTTTATCATAAAAGGATATATCCGGGTTAAGTATGGTAAGGGGAGGGAGCGCAGTGGCTCAGTGCTTAACTTGATATAGAGGGGTTGCAGGTTTGAGTCTCACCTCAATGGCATCACTGCGTTTTGTCCTTGAGCAAGACATATTAATCCTTGCTTAGTAACCCAGGAAGACCCATCCCGATATAACTGAAGAATTGTTAACCGGGACATAAAGAATCAAATCAAACAAACAAACAAGTATGGTAAGTGTTGAGAAAATCACAGATTCTAATGCACATGCTATTGAAACTCAAGATCTGATTGGATAATGAAACACAAGATCTGATTGGATAATGAAACGCAAGATCTGATTGG
Source organism: Loripinus fragilis (assembly GCA_964019695.1). Taxonomy (NCBI): domain Eukaryota; kingdom Metazoa; phylum Mollusca; class Bivalvia; order Lucinida; family Lucinidae; genus Loripinus; species Loripinus fragilis. The sequence continues at coordinate 29,371 of CAXHUL010000098.1, forward strand.
ATAATGTAAAAACAATTGTGACAGTTAATCCTGCTATAGACTAACAGAACTTTTGTGGGTGGTAGGATGGTATAATCTCTGCTGCAGCTTTCAGAGAGATGGCCCTGTCATATTTGGCCTGTTTGCAAGAAGAAATTTGCTTCACTTGAGACAAATTTGGGATTGGATTGCTGCCTTTTAGTCTATCCCATTCTTCTTTTCTCTCTCCCTCTCTCTGGGAGGAGTCCCGACATGATGGAAATATTGGACTGGGACTTATCTCAATCATAAAAAACTAACAGAACTTTTACTTTATCAGTTACATCATTTATAAAGGAATGGCCATGGAAATTTATGTCATGCGGTTTTATTGTTGTGGCTTTGCTAGACATTTTGTCAGGCCTGATCTGGGTCAAAACTGTTTGCAAAGGTTATCAGCAGACGACACCAGTAGGCAAAGAGTTAAACCTGGAATTTTGTTGCTATATGTAAAAAAAATTTCTATACCTATAATTTCAGGAATTTTATTTGCTTTTTTGTCGTCTGCAGATTTTTTTTCAAAATCAACTTTTTCAAAAAATTATTTCAGGAATACTATCAGAGTTTGAAATAGTTTGGATTCAGATCATGCCTGACATTCTGTTGAGCCTGATCTGGGTCAAAACAGTTTGCAAAAATTATCAGCAGACGACACTAGTAGGCCAAGAGTAAAACCTGGAATTGTCGTTATATGTAAAAACAATTTTTAAACATATAATTTCATGAATTCTCCTTGCTTTTTTGTCGTCTGCTGATTTTTTTCTCAAAATCAACTTTTTTGAAATATTATATCAGGAATACTATCAGAGTGTAAAATAGTTTGGATCCAGATCAGGCCCGACATTTTGTCGGGCCTGATCTGGGTCAAAACTGTTTGCAATTGTTATCAGCAGACGACACTTGTTAAACCTTGAATTGTTGTTATATGTAAAAACAATTTTTATACCTATTATTTCAGGAACAGTATGATTTCTGTCACAGGGCTGTTTCAGAACACTTGGACGATACACAGATATATTCTAACGTTATGTGAATATTGTGCCATGAAAGTGTGTGAGATTTAATACTCAACAGTAAATCGGTGAAATATTGGCCACCTTATGGCAAAAAAAAATAAAAGAACATGCAGCAAAACCTGTGTAAAATGGCCACTCTGAAAAAGACCGAAAATTGGTTTTCAAGACCAATTGTCGCTTAATGCAGGTCAAGCATTGGTAGATTGCCTGAGTCGAGACCGAGGGGTGGTGGGCTCGAGCCTCACTGGCGTCACTGTTTTGTATCCTTGAGCAAGACACATTAATTCTAGCTTAGTACTGGTTCAACCCAGGAAGACCCGTCCCTTTATAACTGAAAGATTGTTGATGGGATGTAAAGAATCAAATCAAACAAATAATGCAGCCAAAAGTATTGCAGAATGCTCCATTTGTCATTAAGATCTTTGTTTTGTCTGTTTTTGAGTGGCCCTTTTACACAGGCTTTACTGTACATGCCAGTTTCTGAGTGAAGATTCTGATCAGCCTGACAAGCCACTTAACCTCAATTTGGGCTCTATGCGTAGCGTAGGGCTCGCAGATTCTTTATGCAGACAATGAAGACTGCAAATGCTCAGTCAGATCTAAATCTTTGCTGGGCACATAGGTCATTTTATTGGATTTCTGGCTCTTGTTATGTCTGAGAATAAGTGTTTGAAATGAGAAAATCCATTGTATATATCTATTGGTCACAGGTTACAAGTTTCCAAATAAGAACTGCTGTTTTTTTCTCTGAAGATTGTTTCTGTCAAAAGTAGCAAATAGTGTAGACCCTGATGAAATGCAGCATTATGTGGCATTTCATCTGGGTCTTCTTTGTACATGCATTTATTTACGAGTCACTAGTATATAAAGGGGTAAGTTTTTCTCTGACAAACACTTATTCTCAAAGTGATAATTCATTTGTATTAATTTAACCTAGTGAAACCAAAGTTATGTCAGTATGCCTTACACCAGCGTATCATGAATATTTAATCCCGCAACTGTGCCAGATTATAAGTGACCCGATCATATAGCAGGGCTTCCGTACCCAATACGTATACACAGATCTACAATATTTATTATATCTTTGTTATATTAATGATAGACATAACATGTATAACTTACACCAGTGCATTGTGAATATTTAATCCTTCAGCTGAGCCAGATTTTAATTATAAATGAAGATGGTTTTTATTGTCGCAAACAATGCAGACAGGATGAATTGCTGCATATTGCAGTGTATCAGCAGGGTCAACACAATTTGCAAATTTCCCATTTATGGGACTCGAGGTTTGAATAGGTTAAAGTAGACATGTTCTTAACCCATATATGTGTAGCATTCTTTTTGTGGGACATAGGCAAACAGGGCAGACCCAGATCAGACGCCACAGAATGTGGTGTCAGATCAGGGTCTCCACTGTTTGCTTACAGAATATACTATTTAAAGTGGAATAAAAATGAAAAATACTACCCATCAACCATTAAAACGGTAATGGACTGGTCCAATTGATAAGAGTGGGAAATACCTTTCGGCTAAATTGGGTTTAGATGGTGCATGTGTGTTGTATCTATTTATGCTTACAGAATATGATGTGATTTTTTAGATCTGTGAGAACTCTCAGAATAGTGCATAAATATGTCTTAATTTTTTGTTTGTTTGTTTGTTTTTGTTGCTTTACGTCCCAAGTCAACAGCTATGGTCATTGCGGGACGGTCAGTTTACTTAACCACACCTTTTCCTGGGCAGGCTTGAACAAGCGGTTAACCAGTAATTTGTGCATATACTTTCGCTTGTAACTGACAACAACCCTTCTTGAATGAATCAGCGGAAGGGAGGAGAATGACTGTAGAAACAAATATGTCTTAACCCTTTGTATTCGGGAAACCCATAAACGAGTAGTTTTGCAAACAGTGAAGACCCAGATGGAATGCAGCATAATGCTGCATTTCATCAGGGTCTAAACTGTTTGTCAAGGTTAAAAAATATCTTCAAACAAAAGAATACAATATTTTTTTTTAATTATAACCCTACACCCCTAGATATGTACAATGGACTATCCCAAGTTTTTTTGTATCAAACCATAAGGAAGAATCTATTAGTATACAAAGGGTTAATAAAGTGGATCTGAGGGCATTGTTGGTGCATAGTGCAAACTCCTTTCATTTAGATTTCTTAGTTACCTTTATCTTTTAGTCAAACACATGGTGTGGGTACTCAGAAGAAACTCTTTTGGTACTGTAATTCATCTGCATGTGTAGGTGCTGCAAGACTGCATGGTGCTGTGATCGCAGGCGATCACAAATCCTGTACTCTGAAAATAATTACAGTAAAACCTGTGTAAAACAGCCACTCAAAAATAGACAAAACAAAGATCTTAATCTCAATTGGTAGCTTAATGGTTTCGAAAGTATTGCAGAACGCTCCATTGAACATTCTGCAATACTTTTGACCTGCGTCAGCGATAATTGGTCTTGAAAACCAATTTTCTGTCTTTTTGAGAGTGGCCTTTTTACACATGTTTTACTGTATCATGCATGTGGAAAATTCTTAATACAATGCAATCCCTTTATAACACTATATTTGGGGCCCATGTCATAAATGAATCGTGCTATATAAAGGGAAATTTTGCAAAGAGGTACTTTTCCTATAATTCCTTTGTAAAATTCCATGATGGTAAAAACATTTGGGGGCCACGGCATGACCATGTTATATCAAAATCTGTGTTATAATGAGGCGAGATGTAAAGGTGCTGCACTTTATTGAACTTTTGTCCAGGTCATGAATTATTATCCTGCTCGTTTAGCATCCTCAATAAGCTTTGCTACATTATTGTAAATTTGGTTCTTTACCTTTTTTTTTTTGATTGAGTGAATTTGTGTTTAACATACTTATTTTTTATTGTTGTATATTAATATAGCATACTCTCAGAACTCAGCTGAGGGATACATAAACTACATAGTACTTTTATTATGGCCCCAACTTTGAAAAAGCTGAGGGGACATATTGATTTGGGCTTGTCCGGTAGTGTGTGCGTCCGTGCGTCCTTTCAAAAAAAAAAAATGTTAGGGTTTTGAATTTTCATAATGGATTCCTCATCTAAAAATAACTGACTCATATTTTTTTAGTCTGAATTATTTCCCTTTGAGGAGTTATGCCCCTTGGATCAGAATGAAATTTTGTAATCAAGATATCTCGAAAATTATTGCCCTTTGCAAGTTTGGGCATTGAAAACTTGTATTAAAGATGAGAAATTTTGTAATCAAGACATTTCAAAAACTATTACAGCTAGGAGCTTCAAACTTGATCATCTGATAGAAGATTATGAGATTACCCAGTGAAAATTAGAAAAAAGTTTTTTTGAGTTATTGCCCTTTGCAAATTTCGGCATTAAAAATTTGTAATTTATAAGATATCTTGAAAACTATTACAGCTAGCAGCTTCAAACTTGGTCAGCTTATAGAGGATGATGAGAAGATTACCAGGTGAAATTTAGAAAAAAGTTATTCCATTTTTTTTATGTTTTTGCCCTTTGCAAATTTAGCAATTGCAAACTTGTTTACAGGATATCTTGAAAATTAGTATTATATTTGGTCAGCGGATTCAGGATTGTGAGTAGTAAAGCTAGAAGAGCACCATCCTTGTGGACATGCAAAAGGTTGGGGGCACAGTGTTTCATAATCACAATTTCTAGTTTGTTGATTGTTTGAAGTTGAGCAGTGAGAATAATATATGTTTTATAATACAAATAAGAAAGATATGCTGCATTTACTGAATGCAGTATTTATTGTATAATGTATACTGATATACAGTGCTGTATACTGATTTACAGTATTTATTGTATACTGTGTTGTATTTACTCTCTTATATATTTACTGTACACTGATATATGCAGTATTTACTGTATGCTGATATGCAGTATTTACATATTTTGTATACTGACATATTTATTGTATACTGTAATGCAGTATTTACTGTGTATGCAGTATTTTGTATACTGATATGCAGTATTTACTGTAAACCGACATGCAGTATTCAATGCATACTGATATGCAGTATTTACTGTAAACATACATGCAGTATTCAATGCATACTGATGCAGTATTTACTGTAAACCAACATGCAGCATTAAATGTATACCTATATGCTGTATTTACTGTAAACTGATAAGCAGTATTGAATGTATACTCTACTGTCTATAATGTGCAGTAATTACTTACTACTGAAATATTGTATTTACGGTTAGCTGTATACTGATATGCAGTATTTACTTAAAACTGACCTGCTGTATTTACTGTACCTAGATCCAAACTGCTTGACAGTCTGAAGATTTTATTGAAAGTTAATTGAGCCGTGACATGTGATTTCCAACAATGTGGTTTTTTCACAAGTGTAGACTCATACAAGCCTGTGCAGCCTCCTTTTAAGCTTAGAAACTCCAAATGATGTTAGGTCAGTAGCTTAACACTCATAGAATATTCAAGCGACTAGCAAAGGCTCTGATCAGACTGCGCATATGCGCAGGCTGGTCTGAGCCTTTGCTGGTCACACAAACCGCATTGTTGGAATTCTCATGCCGCGGCTCTCAAAATAAATCTGCAGATGACAAAAAAGCATGCATGATATGAGCCAATAAATCAAAGACTGTATATAGATGTAGAGAGCTGCATTGAGAAACTTTACCTTTAGATATGTACAAAATAGCAAAGCCTAGTTCAACCTGGCCAATTGAACCTTCTAGCTAGAGCCTTATTTTCTCCGACTGCAAATGGGCCTTGTCGCGGGTCTGACAAACCAAGTTTCAAACCAGTCTCCTCAGCTACAGAGACTAGCTAGAAACTTGAAATTTCACTTGTAACACGTTTACATTTGGTTCTTTTCAAAAAGCGATTAACAAAGGTGCTGAACAACAGACTGCGCGGCTGCATAGGCTGGTCTGCGCCTATATTGTTCTCAAACCCCCGAAGACAGGTTTTCTCGGTTCGAGGACCCTGACGAGATGCAACATCTGATTTGGGTCTACTCAGATTCATGTCAATCATGTAACTAGAAAGTCAGCATTAAACCAGCTTGCCAAGCTACATAGACTAGATTTTCTACATTTACGGTAAATGTTTAAAATTCGAACACTTTTCTTTGCTATTTAAAGCATCCCAAAGTTCGTTTTGAATTACGATTGCAATACCAACATCTGATTTCAAACCAGCTAAGTGTTGTGTATATTTATAATTAAGGTGGATGAAAGCAGTGTGGATCCTGATCAGCTGGTTTCCTTAGAAGCCAGCTGATCTGGCTCTAAACTGTATTCCAAAATTGGTATAAAATTTTGAAAAGATATATACACAGTGCTCTTATAAAGGCAAATAAGATATACTTACTGGTTAGTGAAATACACTGGAACCAGGACTTTAGATAAGAATGTGTAACAGAAAAATATTTTTCTTATTTCTCAACCAAAACATATGTTGTGGGTACTCAAAAGAACCGTCTTAATGAGACGGTTCTTTTGAGCACCCATAACTTACGTTTAAACTATTGGCTTAGAAAATATTTACAATTTTACGCTGAAACATTTTGTTTATCTAAACCTGTGTGGAACCATGCTGATGCACCTTTGTTGTTAGCTTGACATAAACAGGTTTTCATACGAGTTTACTTTTATTGACAGCCAGTAAAAGGTTTGATCCCTCCTGCATAAAAACTCTGGCTGTGCTGGGTCTTGGTTTTGTGCATGTACACGAGGATAAATTTTCTCAGCTTTCTATTTTGATTATGTATTCTTGCATTAATACCTATTCCTATAGCTGTTTAAAGTTGTCAAATATGAAAAACTTTAAATGGCCTCCCTGGGTCAAGGGGGCAGAACACATTTGTGATATCATTGTATCATTAATGATTTTACTGCCATTTTGAAGCTTGTCTCCACTTTGATGGTACAATTTTCATCAGCTCTGCGTCAGCTTAAGATTTATTCTAACACCTAGCCCATATAGCCAATGCTAAAAAATTGTGTTATATGAAACAACAGTCACAGATTTAAAAGCGCGAGGAAATTGAGCGCTAGCTGACGTCAATTGCAACAGTCATGTTGTTAGACAGTGTAACATCGTTTTGACGCTGGAAAGACGTTACAAATACATGTAAAGGTATGCGAAACAGTCCAACTATTGCAGGATCACTTCAGGCAGAAATTTGGAAGCTGAAGTTTTTGTCATTTATTTGTGTGTTAGAATCCAAATGGATCAGCTCTAGTGCGTGAATAGTTGAGTAATAATTCACTGTTTGTCAGTCAGTTGTACGAAGATAAATTACTTGTGCTACGTGCTCATGATTCGATCTTCTCCAAACAGTGAATTATTACTAAACAATTCACTGCTAGATCTAATCTATTGGCGCTTTAAGGGCTTAATTACATATGCTGTGGGCTAGCTCATGCTTTTGCAACGCTTGTGGTACAGAAAAAAAAGCAAAAACTTTGCCACATATAAGACAATTTCCAAGATGGCTGATCCTTACCTCAACAGTTTATGATGTCACAAGTCACATGTTCCCTAACCCTGATGGTGTAAACAGGCCATTTTGGCATTGCTTTTGTTGTCAAAAATGTTGTACATGGAATGATGTCGTTACATTTTAAATTTGCCAGTGTATGAAAAAATGTCATTTTTGGCATTTTCGGTGCTATTTTGGTTGAAATCAGGTAAAATGCAAGAAAAATGATCACACATTTGTTTCATTGCATTAAAACTTGCAGGCCGCGGGTTTAAGTCTCACTGTGTTGTGTCCTTGAGCAAGACACATTTATCCTTGCTTAGTTCTGGTTCAACCGAGGAAGACCTGTCCCGACATAACTGAAAAATTGTTGACTGGGACGTAAAGAATCCGATCAAACAAAAAAAAAAAAAAACATTAACACTTGCCAGGTGTTTCTGAAAATGCTCAAGTGCTCAGCCTCGTGGCTTCCTTTCAAACAGTTTCAGCGGAACCGGACAAATGTTAATGCATAAACATGTATGATCCCTATACATGTACTACCGGTATATACTGTGCAAAACCAGCTCTTGTTGTTTGTTTTTTGTACAACTTATTTTGTTTGCCTATAATTGAGCCGTGACATGTGATTTCCAACAATCTGGCATTTTGACATGTGTAGACTCAGATGAGTATGAGCAGCTTCTTTTTAAGCTTAGAGATACCAAATGATGTCCAGTCAGTAGCTTAACACTCATAGAATATTCAAGAGACTAGCGAAGGCTCTGATCAGACTGCGCATATGCGCAGGCTGATCTGAGGCATACCACATTGTTAGAAATCTCATGTCACAACTCAATTGCGATTACAAGTTTTCTTTATCTTGCCATATTAGCATTTATTATGTATTGTAATTGCTTAGTGTATCTTTGTAGTGCCATAGATATGTTTAAATCTCACATGTCGTGGATGTTCACTATGTATTAATAGACTTTTCGCTTACTGTAAAGGCAGCAGCTTTAATATTCATATCTGGGCGTGGTTCGGCTTTTTCATCTGCTAAAGAAGGGAATTCAGGTTCTATTAATAATTTGGTGAAGAATTAATAAGTTGTTTGGGCCATGCAAACGTGCGTGCGTTTCATGAAAATCCTAACAGTATACACACTGAACTCGCATTTATTAACTCTTAAAGCGCATAATCACAAAATTTATGTTATTTTGTCATCCACTAAAATATTTGAAGCCTCATATATAGACAAACAGTGTGGACCCAGATCAGACTGCTCCCGAGTCCACAATGTTTGCCTCTATGCTTATGTTAAATAGACATTTTAAGATGCAGTTATTTTGCTAGCGTTTTAAGGACTAAATAATGTGTTTTGCGTCTATTCTGAGGTAATGGCGCAAGATGATAGTTACTTTTGAATAAAACCAAGCCTCATTTTCAGCTTTTACCCATGTCTAAAGTAGATCAGTCCTATTTACGCATTCATGAGGTGCGGCCTTTACAGTAACCAAAAAGTTCAATAATACTGCCTAACTGCTTTGGGTTTTAAAGCAGTATATTTCCAGGTTTAGCTTGGTACAGGTTAAGCAAACACCAAAGTACAACAGATCTGACTGCTGAAGTCTTCACAGGTTGTCATTCTGGCAAGCAGCTTGTGAACACACACCTCATAACCGATGCTTCAGCTGATTAATCAGGGTTCATACAGGCTAGTATGAGTAGAATTCAAGGACTTTTGAAGGACTTCTAAAAGCCTCTCCGACAGTTTTCAAGGACTTTAAGTTAATGAAAAATACTGATCGAAGTGTTAAAATCTTCTTCAGAAACGCTACACTGAGACAATGGTGACATTAGTACTGGAAAATTAGTATAAAATTGTTGTGCCTTTATTTGGTGCAGCATATGCTGCACAAAAAAAGGCACAATAATTTTATACTGATTAAGTTCTCTATCTATAGTGCTTAGTCCTACAGAAAATAGTATAATTCAAGGACTTTTCAAGGCTTTTGGGTGATCTCCAGTACTTTTCAAGGCAGATTTAATTTTCAAGGAAGCCTTCTAAATTCAAGTACTTTTCAAGCCTGTGCGAATCCTGTAAAAAAAAATTCAAACTTTACACAGATCTGTCCAGACCACCTTAACATATTATTAATTTTAAGCATTGAATAATGCCAAATCTGGAATTTTATTTTTAGGAAATGAACTGAATATTGAAAGTTATTGGTGCATAATAAACATAGATGGGACAATAATGCCCATTGTACATATACTGTATTTGCCCTAAAATTTTGGCCAGTTACCGCTTGTTATTCTTAACTTTGCATGCTGGGTAATTTTTCACACTTGGCGTTAATCCGAGCCTTCTCTGATGTTTAAGTGGCTTTTCCATATTTTCATATTTGCCACTAACATCAGAGTAAATCATATTAAGAAAATCCAGAATTTTCTCCACCTATCAAAAATGGGATATTTTTACCCAAATATTGACAGATGAAGGATGTATTCATTAGGTAACTGCTTAAAATGATAAAACTAGTGAACATACAACTGAAAAATAAAAGTAGTTTCACTTTTTAAGTGATTAATGGGAAATGATGGGTAATGAATATAGCTTAATCACCAACTATATGTGTACAGAGGGTAGGCTACAATAGGTGTGGATAATTTCCATCTTTGTAAGATTTAAATGAAAAATATCATTTTATTTTAGAGATAAATCATAACTCAACCCTATTTTAAAATTTTATGTCGCCAATCTTTAATTCAATTGCCATATTTTTCATTGAAAGTGCCCAGCCACGACTGGCTTGGAGAATTCTGGATTTTCGATAGCTAAGTTGCTCTGACGGTAGTGGCAAATATCAAAATAAAGAAAAGCCACTAAAACGTCAGAGAAACTTGGACTAACTTGCCGTCTGCTGATATTTTCAAAGTCAACCTTTTCGAAAAATTCTTTCAGAAATACCATCAGAGTGTCAAACAGTTTGGACTCGGATGAGACATGACATTTTGTCGGGCCAGATCTGGGTCCAAACTGTTTGCAATGGTTTATCAGCAGACAACACTAATAGGCAAAAAGTTAAAAATTTGATTGCTTGCCTTCTTAACCCTTTTACCAGCAGTCACAAATGTTGTCGTCTGCTCTTCTTGTCTGTTTATTTTCTTAGGTTGCCTTTATTGCAAACAATATGGACCCAGATCAGACTGCTCCCAAGGGGGCAGTCTAATCAGGGTTCATAGTGTTTGCTTCCATGTTTTTAATCTAGTCTGAAGTGCACCTGAATATATGCAGCAGACGGAAAAGCAGGCATTTTCATGTCATAAAAAAGTGTTGGGATAAGAGTTAAAGGTGTGTTAAATGTATTGAAATGGGTAACTGTGTAGACCCTGCTCGGAGTCCACACTCAGCATTCTGATCCTCGAGGTTATAACTCTTTTTGTATGCTCAACTTAGTATGAAATTTATCCTGCTCTTAATGTTAAAATGCCAAAAACTGTTGGCATTTTAACATGTAATAGCAGGATAAATACATGTAAGAGTTTTAAAGCAAGATATATCATTATTTTTCAGCATTTTAATTTTTATGAGCAGTGAGTTGAGCATGAAAAAAGTTTAATAACCTCAGGGCCAGGCCTAGTATATATTGTAAATGTGAAAATTTTCGCGAGGGCTTTATTTTCGCGAAACTTCCCAAATGCGAAGTTTCGTGAAAATGCAATCCTCGCGAAATAGCAAAATCACTGGGTCATTTACTGATGAAAGTAAATCATGTCATAGTCGCAAATTTTTACATCGCAAATATGTTTTTTAACGCTATTTGCGAAGATAAAATTCTCGCGAAAATTTCCGAATTTAGAGTATCCTAATATTTAGGGTAATCACATTTCATCTCATGCTTTTTATATTTATTTATATATTTTTGCCTATGTTTGTATATCTGTTCCTTTTGTAATAACTGCTCGTGATGTAGCATCTGTTGTATATTCCTACACACTCTGGGATGTTTTAACCCATTTCATTCTGATGGATTTTCCCAAACATATTGATACAATAAGTATGGGATAGTCCATTTGTGTTTTACGTGGTCACAGGTCCAAAGTTCTAAATTATGATGTATTTATGTCCCAAAAGATTGTTTTATGCCCCAAAGGAACTTTGGGAGACGTATAGTAATCGCACTGTCTGTCCATCCCTACTATTTCGTGTCCGATGCGCATCTCCTTTATTCTTTGAGGTAGGAATCCCAAATTTGGTGTATCTTGGGGTGGTGAAGTGTCATATACCATTTTCCTGTCACTGTGACCTTGACCTCTGAGTTAGTTTTTAGAATATTTGTGTCTGGAGCATATCTCTTATATTATTTGAGTTAGGAATCCCAAATTTGGTGTGTCCATGCATCTTGGTATGACGAAGTGTCGTGTTCCATCCTTGGGTCACTGTGACCTTGACCTAGTTTCTAGAATCGGCATTGAGTCTGGTGCATATCTCCTATATTCTTTGAGGTAGTAATTCACAATTTAGTGTGCGAGTGTATCTTGGGATGGCGGAGTGTCACAAACCATTTTCGGGTCACTGTGACCTTGACCTAGTTTTTAGAATAGTCCGGAGCATATCTTGTATTGAGATAGGTCTCCAAAATATGGTGTGTGGATGCATCTTGGGATGGTGGGGTGTTGTGTACTATTTAAGGGTCACTGTGACCTTAAACTTGACCTCTGACCTAGTTTTTAGAATAATCGTGTCCGGAGCATATCTCTTATATTATTTGTGATAGGAATCCCAAATTTCGTGTGTGAATCTATCTTGGGATGGATGGGTGTCCCATCCCATTTTGGGTCACTGACCTTGACCTAGTTTCTAGAATTGGCATTGAGGCTGCTTCATATCTTCTATATTCTTTGAGGTAGGTATCCCACATTTGGTGTGTGGTTGCATCTTGGGATGCCAGTGTTATGTACCAGTTTTTGGGTCACTGTGGCCTTTACCTATTTTCTAGAATGTGTCAGGAGCATATCTTCTATATATCATTTGAGGTAGGAATCCCAAGTTTGGTGTATGGATGCATTTTTGGATGGTGATGTGTCACGGACCTATTTATTAGTCACTGTGACCTTGGCCTAGTTTCTAGAATAATCATGTCTGGAGCATATTGCCTATATTATTTGAGGTAGGAAACCCAAATCTGGTGTGTAGATTCCTCTGGGGATGGCAGTGGTGCATACCATTTTGACCTTGACCTCATTTCTAGTTTTTTCGTATATGGAGCAAATTTCCTTTATTACAAGTAACTTTCCTCAAATGTGTCTTATGCTATGGGCATTCATCATATTAGTATGACATTTATTTGTTATCTCGACAAACAGAGCAGACCCTGAAGAAATGCTGCCTTATTTCACCTGTCTTCACTGTTTGCCAAAGTACCTGTTAACAATAATTCACCTTGAAGAAATATTCCAGCACATGGAATTAACAGTATTTTACCACCAAGTGTTAATGCCCGACTTTTATTCTCAAAATTCATAATTTTAAGTAACCTGTCTAAATTTCATATTGGCAAGCTTTATTTGACCAACAGCAATGGAAAGCATGCTCAGTGAATCAGAAGGCTGAGGGAAAATCCTACTTGACTGACATGAAACGCAGAGGTTGATTTAACAGAAAATTCTGTTGCGGTCCCCTATCAATAGCATCAATATCAACTTCTGACCTTTACAATGTTAAACACTTGAAACTCGAGTCTTGTATTGTTCTATTCACCTCCTTCTCACAACCCTATTCTACTTTCCTTGTTACTGCAAGTACCACAACCCATGTTTTTATGCAGAAATAGGGATTATACATTCTTTCGGACCAGATACAGACATCTGAGATTTTACCTGGGATAGAAATTATTATCTTACCCATGTTAACTTACCCTGGGATAGGAATTCATATCTTACCCATGTTAACTTACCCAGGCTGTCACGAGATGACTGATTATTGGTTGTTTTGGAACTTGTGCATATGGTCAACTGACGTCAATGTTTAGTCAAAGTGGCGTTATCATGTGATATTACATCTCGTTGTAAAAAATAAAGTCAATGGTGAGAAAGAAAAGAATCAATTATTTGTATGAGGGTGGGACAGAAAAATCCATCCCTAGGGATCACCGTGTGTCATCACGAGTGATGCCAAACGGTGATCCTCGGGACGTATTTTTCGATCCCACCCTCCCACTCCTGATTCTTATAACACTGTTTTGTGGTCCAAAAGAGCATCTTATCTAGGTCTTTCTACAACATTCTTTAAGTAGCTTTTTAAATTTTATCTGTGACACCATAATGCAGATTTTTATACTGTTTTTCTATGTATTTATAATCAGTTTCAGTATTTTACAAACTCTAGCAAGAGGTATTGTCTATCAATGTTTTAGTTATTCTAAATAAATACCTTTCATTCTTAGTTTCATTTATTTTATCCATTTATGCCTGGTGCCCCAACAATAAAGGAACAGCAGTCATCTAGACAAAAATGCCACAGAAAGAACTGGAGCTAAAAAGTCAAGTCTAAGGCTTATCCTTCTACATTTAGGTTAATATATATTTTGTAGCAATTACAATATACACTGACCCAAAATGAAAACTTTACATATACTCATGCTAATAAAAAGGCCACCCTAATTCCCAAGCTTTGTTGAAAATAAATACAGACATGAACATGTTATGATCATAGATTTATATATTGTTAAGTCATATATTGTATGACCGCCACCTTAAAGTTTATGAATGCATTCTATGAGGCTTTTGCGCATGCTTAAAAGGAGCCTGGGGTTGTACCACCACCCCCTCGTGGAATACATTGTCAATGTTCAACCAGTTAGAGTTCAATTTCGGGAAATGTGGCAGCTGAAAAGGGATACGATCATGTATCCGCCAGCCTAGAATATCCAAGGGGTGACCGATTGGAGATGGATCAGGATCCAGAAGGCCATTTAATAAGGGCGTATGACATGACCAGCTTGCAAACAGTTCCTTGCCATATTGCAGGTATACTGGCATTGTCTTACTGGAAGAGAAAATTGTTTCCAACAAGCTGATAAATTTGGAGGACATGTGGGTGAAGGACTTTATCTACATTGCGTTGGCCTGTACGTGACCCCCGAATTGCTATGCAAATTAAACGAACCTTATACAAAGCTAAGCGTGGCCTTCTTATTCTTAGCATGAGTATAGTATTCAAAAGTATATAATTTGATGATTAAGTTTACGGGTTAAATTTTAAGGTCATCGAATCTTCAATGCCTTATCGATGTCTCTGAAAAAATTACTGGATGAAATCATAAATTGCATAATTTTTATGAATAGTTCAGTTCAGAGGGGTCAAAATGAAAATTAAAAACAATTAAACCAGTCAAACAGCATTTTGAAACAAGAAATTACTGACTGCATGCTTTAAGTGATGTTAAAAAGATCATCAGTAGCCAGTGTGACCTACATTTTTACGAATGCTTAGCAGAACATGTTGCCTCATTGAATTTACATAACGTTGTATGAGCACGTTAGGGTTACGTATGTAATGCTAGCTGAGGTGCATATTGGGAGTCATTTAACACATCCATTTGATGATTGGACCGGACCTTCCAACCATATTCATCCTATACGTGTTCTATGGGGTTCATGACCGAGGATGAAGCAGGCCAAGGCAAGACGTTGACGTTATTTTTAGCATGGAATTGTGTGGTTATTTACGTGTTGTGTGAGGCCTTGCATTGTCATGCTGGAAAATGCCAGGTCCGTTATTTTACACAAAATGACTAATTATCTTTTGTGCATGAACCCCGTAAAGACGAGCAATCATGGTTGCCGTTTAAAACGAGTACGTGGGTGAGTTAACCTGTTAACCCAATCAGGACATTACGTCGTCACACGTGTGCGACCAGGTCTTGCACAAACTCTGACATACCCAGTTTTGTTGTACAGGTTCATAAGTTAATAAATAGTCTGTCTAAAGCAGCCAAAATCATTGCAAATATCATTTACTGTAGACCCTGCCTTGTGAAACCAATAACTTGGTTTTGTTGATCTTTTGAAAGACATGCCGTCACTAAATGGAAGCGTTTTGTAACAATAAATTATTTTTTATTACCAGAACTCAGCTGCAAAATGTTTTCTTGTCGGTTTTAAAGCTGTTATTGAACCACCTGTTCCTGAGCATGTGCAACGTAAGGAACACGTTTTTCAGGCGTTGACACTTGAAAATACCTGGAATTTGAATAAAAATTGCATAATAGTTATGTGCGACAAAATTTCGATAAGCATGCATAAATCTTACAACGACATGTATACTAACAAAACAGTTATTCAAAGACAGAAAGTGTAAAGTTTTCATTTTGGGTCAGTGTATTATCAAAAATACCCTGTTCCGATAGGGAAGTGACAAAGAGGTCTAAGATACAGTAAAACCTGTCTTAAGCGGCCACTCAAAAATAGACAAAACAAATATCTTAATGACAAATGGTAGCTTAATGAAGGTCAAAAGTATTGCAGAATGCTCCCCTTTGAGCATTCTGCAATATGTTTGACCTGCATTAAGCGATACTCAGTCTTGAAAACCAATTTTTGTTCTTTTTTTGTGGCCGCTTAAAACAGGTTTTACTGTAAAGTTAATCTTTATTTGCCTATCTCCAAAGTATTTAAATCTTCCCTTGCGTATTATTGTGTTTAATGTCCCACCAACAGCTTTGGTCATATAGACTGTGCCACACCTTAGTCTTATCTGACTGACTGGTAAAGCTGGGGATCAAACCAGCGACCCCCGGTTTAGCAGGTGAGTGGTTTATCCACTACACCACAGCAGCTCCATTCCCTTGCTAGTGGCAACTTGTCATCTGCTGAAAACCTTTGCTAACAGTTTGAACCTAGAGCAGGACCAACAGAATGTCAGCTTCAGATAGCAAAATTCCAGGACACCACAAGAATTCACTAATTGACACGTTTGTCACACACAATGATTTGGAATTGTCCAGTTTAAAATGATCTCAAAAAGCTTATGAGTAACATAGCCCCTTGCAAGAGATTTGACTTCAGAGGTATATAATTCATCATCTTCACTGGGGACACTTGTCATTTTATTTGGTTGGCTTTGTCTCGGTGTGCCCATATATCTGGGTCAGCAGGACATGGTTGAGTAAGAATTTTGAAGCACAAACTGTCATACTTTAATTTTCTTTTTATATATTTCACCAAAATCTATAGGCTGTAACATAAACAATTGAACATGAAGGTCACACTGTCTCAATTCTTTTGAGAACTCACAAGAAAGAACTACTGTTCTCTCAGCCAAGAGTGACAGTGATGTCATGTTTTGTTTACAAAGTTATCAGCAATTTATTATCAATAGATCACTTGTGTATTAATCCTATCCATAGGATAGGATTAATACACAAGTGATCTATCGATTCATGTTAGCTCAAGTGCTGTGCACAAGTTAATATTTTACTTAACAATTGTAAATTTTGTTTGATTTGATTCTTTACGTCCAATCAACAATCTTTCAGTTATATATGGACGGGTCTTCCTGGGTTGAACCAGTACTAAGCTAGGATAAATGTGTCTTGCTCAAGGACCACAACGCAGTGACGCTTGAACCCGCGGCCCTTCGGTCTCGAGTCAAGCACTCTACCACTGAGCCACTGCGCTCCCTTTAACAATTGTAAACAAAATGATACGTCACTGTCACTCTTGGTTGGCACAACAGTAAAGTTGAATTTCCAAATTGTTCAGAATGTAAATTAAAGAACCTGGAAGTCCTTTGGCCAGATAATGTTCTTGCTATTAAATAAAAGGCTCATGTGTTCTCACCTTGTCTACTTCATATTATTAAATAGAGCAATCTTACACACTTAAGTCATTGTACATGAAGCGAGCCTTTGTTTGATTGGATTCTTTACGTCCCAGTCAACACTCTTTCAGTTATGTCCGGACGGGTCTTTCTGGGTTGAACCAGTACAAAGCAGGGATTAATGTGTCTTGCTGAAGGACACAACGCAGTGACCCTGGTGAGGCTCCAACCCGCCGCCCTTCAGTCTCGAGTTAAGCACTCTACCACTGCATTCCAACGAGCCCTTGTAATGTTTCGCATGAAATGACAATAGCATGCAAGTAGCTCATTGTGACTCCATTTTAGAACTTTTGCAGTTGGCTAAAACACAGTATTGGTGCTGATAAGTGTCTCACTAGGATAAAATTAAAGCACTCAATAGGATAATATATTATCATTTTCTACATTGTTTTTTACATATCTTACCTAAAACCAGTCTTTGTTTTTGAAAATATACCTACATATAATTTTTTTATACTTTTACTTCTGCCTGTTAACAGGTTAAGGACACTACACCTAGGATATAACATGCAAGATAAGAGCAAAAATATAAATATCTGCAGTTCTTTTACTCTGAAACAACAATGGGAGAGACTGGTTAGCATTATGAGAGGCCAAACAAAGAAGATAAACACTTAAAGATGCAAAATATAAGCATATCTTTACGACAACCATTGGCTGAATTTGTCATAAATTGCCCTCTATCAGATTGCAGCTCTTAACTTTAACCAGAAGTATATCTCAATGCTTAAAATCATTTTCTGAATACAGTAAACCATACTTGAAGACATCAAAGTAGTTACAGTAGTCCAAAAGGTCAACTATCAAAAAAATATTCTTTGTCAAAATGCACTTAAATCTGGTCCAATGTTCCATGTAGTGTCTGTAACTTTTTGTGATGCTAATTTCTCATAGATTCCAATTGTCATGACAATGAAACTTTGTCTATCTGATATTTATGTTGTATGACATAAAATATTAAAAGGAAGTTATTCTGAGATTGAGATTGAAAATCTTCAAGATTTCATCATGAATTGTCACGGTTACAGACACTACAAAAAATTACTTTTTTGTTTCTGGTGCAAAGCATTGGACTAGCCTGGAATGCAAACTATATTTTTTGGAAACTATAGTCTTTAATGATATAATGGAAATGAATTTTACTTAAATTAACATATGTCTTGTATAATCATGGGTATAGTACAGTGTATTAGTGTCGTTCTTGCAGTTTTTATCAAAAACGCTATCTTTAGGAATTTGAGGAGAAAATCAACAATTTTTGACCAATTTCTTTAATTCAATTTGCAAAATGTAGAAGATAAGTGTCTTTATAAGATGCAAACAGTTCTGTATCAATATTTAAATAGGAAACATGAATTGTTTGGACTTTAAATGATTTATTTTCAAAATGAGACTGCATAACGCTCATAAATGGCCATTTTGGCAGCACATTATAGGCCATATCTCCAAAACCGGCAATGTTAGCAGCTTGAAATTTTTCGGGCAAACAAGATCTGACAATGCCTGTCTGCATACCTCTTATAAAGTGTTCCTTTATGACACAGTTCTTCTGTAGCATAGATATAACATGAAAAAAATTAATCAGCACCAATACCGTGTTTTATCCGAGTGGTATCATGACATTGAATAACAATGATACAATATATCCTCATGAGTAAATCTGACTGTTGTTTTTGAACAACAAAGGCTTAGACCAGGCTGCACATCCTCACAGTCTGATAAGCGCCTTTGTTGTTTGCTCTCTATTTTTAAAATATGATAGCTAAACTGATCTGATCTGAACTAAAATGCCTATCAAAATGCATAAAATTATATTTTTCCAGATTTTTTTTTTTTCAAAAGTTATGTGTGCCTACCCTACCTAAACATTTCTGACTTTTTTTTTTTATTTGGCCTAACCAGCACAATACTGAGGGATGCTGTCAAGGACACAACACAGTGACGCTGGTGTCCCTTCACCCCTATGATTGAAAATTATTTGTTCAACCACCAGCAAAATCATTACACATTATTATTTATCCATTTCTTATAAAGTACCTTGATGAGGAAACTAAAAAACATTGACAGAATAACAGATAGTGTAGACCCTAATCAGACTGCTGTTTATGAGCATTATTTGAGTATACAAAACTGTTTGCAGGGTCAACATTAAGAGTATTAAGTAAATTAAGCATGCTTTACATGATTAACCTGGTAAAACAACTTGTGAATAAAACACAAATCTAGCATCGCTAAAACAGCAATTTTACAGCACATATAAACATAAAATGACAGGACAAGTACAACAGAATTAAAGTACCACTGGGTAGTCTTGGTGCTGGTGGTTGGAAGTAAGGTGAAATGTTATTGTACCTTAACCATTGGGGCATACTACCAGTTTAGCTTTAGATATGGGAAAATTACTCAAAATTTTTAAACTAGTTGTTAATTCAGCAATAAGCTGTTGTTGTTTTTCAGAGTAGTACAGAGTAGACTATCAGATCGACCCACTTTGTTTGTTTGTGGTGATACTTTACGTCCCAGTCAACAATTTTTCCATCGTGTCGAGATGATTTCCTGTCTTCATATGTTGAGCCAGTACTTCTAAGTATCGAGAAAAGTGCCTTGCTCAAGGACACAATACAGTGACTCCGGTTGATCACAAGTCTCTACCAACTGAGCCATTGTCCTCCTCTTTGAAAAAAAACAACAATCCCAAAAGTAGACTAGACTATCACCTCAACCTATTTGTCATAACATAATTGCAAATTACATCACAAACTTACTCAAGCCGGGAGGTTATAACGCTAATTTCATGCTCAACTCTGTTGAGTATGAAACTTCAACTGCTCATTAAAAATTGAAATGCTGAGAAATAAAGATTGATTTGCTTAGATACTCAAAAATGTTGTATTTATCCTGCTTTAAATGTTAAAATGCCAACAATTATTGAGTTGAACATTAAAGAAAAAAGGTTAATAACCTTGAGGCCTGACCTCAAAACATATGTTACGTGTACTCAAATGAACCGTCTCAATGAGACGGCGCTTTTGAGCACCCAAACATATGTTTAAACTGATGGATAAGAAAATAATAACAATTTTACTCATAAAAAGCTTGCTTATCTGGACCGGTTACCTGTCCACTTAATTATAACAATTTATAATATAGATTGAACATATTTGAGCCGTGACATGAGATTTCCAACAATGTGGTATGTGCGACCAGCAAATGCTCAGACCAGCCTGCGCATATGCGCAGTCTGATCAGAGCCTTTGCTAGTCACTTGAATATTTTATGAATATTAAGCTACTGACTGAACATTATTTGGAGTTTCTGAGCTTAAAAGGAGGCTGTACAGGCTCACCTGAGTCTACACTTGTCAAAATGCAACATTGTTGACTATCACATGTCAAGGCTCATTTTATTGCATAAAACAGACATCAAATCTATAGACAACGTACAACCAAATGACTATCAGAATTGAAAAATACACTTTACACCATCATCCACTAATTTTGGTTTATATACTTTCTTAACTGCGAACCAATAAGCCTGTACAGTACTTAGTACTTTGACAGTGTAAACCAAGGTGAGATGCCACAAAATCTCTTAACCCTTTTCGTGTTGACGGTTTTTCCCGTGCATGTTCATAGAATAAGTGTATGGAATTGCCCATTTTGTATTTTGAGGGGTCACATGGGACTTCACTGTTTGCCAAAGTACAATGTACCTGTCTGCCGGTATCCAGAATGAAAAAAAGGTTAAAGGTCTGCACTGATTGCTATGATAAAAAACATTCTTTTTGGACAGATAATATGATCTTTAAAGGAAATTATTGTCTGTTTGGCCATTAAACAATATAAGCATGGGTGAAAAGTTCCAAAGTAATTAACTTTAAAATTGGATTTAATTATTAAACCTTACAGTTTTGTTGAATTTGATTCCTTATTTCTCAGTCGACAATTTATCAGTTATGTCAGGACAGGTCTTCCTTGGTTCAACCAGTACTAAGCAAGGATTAATATGTCTTGCTCAAGGAAACAACAGTGACGCTGGTGATCTCGAAACAAACTCTCTACCACTAAGCCACTGGGCTCCCTTAAACCTTACATTAGGCCTACAAATAATTAACAATTCCAAGTTTAATTCAGAAATGGCCTTTAATAGGCAAACTGAAAAACAAATCTGAAGAAATAATAATCTGCATAATTGAGGATATTGAGCCGACGTATGGAAAGTCAGTCTCAAAATCCTGAATTCTGGATTACCCCTGAAATTTTCACCCATGTATAAAGGCCCAATGAACTGCACTGCATCAAACTGGATGGAACATTCCATCTGTATAGATCTTCCTACTTGTAAGCAGTTTAAATTCAATCACTGGAACTTATAAACTAAGAAATTAGCTAGTCCTGTGTAATTTTCTGCCAGTTTCTTGCCATCTGGAGTTGGATCAGAGAATGCCAACTTTTTCTTTGGTATTACACTTCCATAAACTGACCATTGTCTGAAACAAAGAGAAAACAAAACTTAGGCCAGATTTTTTTTATTAGTTGATTTACGGGATTTTTTTTTCAGATTTAGGGTTGGGGGGGGGGGGGGGGGGGGGGGGGGGGGGTTGGGGGGGGGGCGCGAGAAAAATGAAAAAAAAGCTCTGAAAATGACCAGTTGACTGGTCATTTTCAGAGCTTTTTTTTTCATTTTCAGAGTTTTTTTGTGTTTTTGTTTTTTTTAAGATTTCCATAACAAACAGTAAAACTACGTAGTAAAGTAAACCAACAGTCTGAATTTAATCTTTAAATATTTCATAACTTTCCTGCATAGTGTCACTCGCAAAAATACAAAAAACAGAACTTCAATTTTTTTTTCAACAAAACAAATAATATTTAGAGTTGGCAGGTAAAATAATAAAAAAATATATATAATATTTTTTTTTCTCCTTTCTGGAAAAGTACAGTAGGAGGGTTCGTAAATCAACTAATAAAAATTTCTGGCCTTATAATAGAGCATGCATCAATGCTGTAGATAAAACGAAATTTTGAAACAAAAAAAATTTGAGAACATTTTCTTATCCATCAGTTTTAACAAACTTTGTTTTAAGTGCTCAAAAGAATCGTCTCATTGAGACCGTTCTTTAGAGTACCCACAACAAATGTTTTGGCCGAGATTTTTTTTTATTATGCACACTTATCTTGAGGCTTGTATAACTGAGTCACTCCATGGGATAATATTACTTATTGCATATATGTAAAGTCAAAAACTAAATGTGTATGCCCCGCATAAAAGTGGAGCTAGATGCTGGTTTTCCGTCTGACTTACACATGTATCGCAATGCTGCAACAAGTAAAAAATCTGTAAAAATCCCCAACAACTCAGGGATTTGAAACTTCAGAGACATTGTATGCGAGGATAACATGATGTGCTGTTTTGTGTTCTTTTTAACAGTTTAAATGGTAATATGATTTTGGCAGCATGCTAACAAAATTTTCCTTGCATCAAATTATTAGATAAGTCAGGAAAACAATAACAATGTCTTGATTAGGAATAAGAGGATTCTTTGAATGTTTTATTCGGGGAATTCTTTTTCCTGTCATATTGTGGCACCCCTATTTTACGCGAAATGTATATATACTCAAACAAAAAAGAAACGTCCGATTTTCATGGTACTGTATCTTTCGATCCAGTTAAGATTATGCAACAAAAATAAAAACCAAAATGTTTATCAAACGTCGGACACACAAAAATTGGTAATCATTTGATTTTTATCTTCTTACTTCGAAGGGTTATTGAACCTAAGGTGCACACAGCTTTTTTCATTATCATCAGGAAGTTAATCATCAAAACCTGACACATGTTACGTTAAATGGCAGTCAGAAACATCCGACGATGAAAAAACATCAAAAAATCCCAAGTCAGCTTACTGAACGAGCGAAATTGCAGTTCAAAAACGTTAATTTACGAAATTAACTGAAAATACCTCCCTTTGAATTAAACAAATAACAATTCAAGAAATGCCAAATCTCCTTAACCTAACATCATTTTGAGACCGTTTTTGTTTTAATTTGTTGTGTTTGTTTATGACAACAATTACACAAAAGAGAAAAACAAAAACTATGGCTGATGTTGGGCATCAAAGGTTTACTAAATCTGTGATTTATACCCCACCCCTTACTGCAAAATCATCAGAAAATTTCTATTATCAATTGTTTTGATGCTGATTAGTCTTAATTAATGTTGAAACGCTTGTTATTGCGAAAAAAACGCACAAATTTGTTCGATTATGTTGATTATCAAAATGCTCGACCAAAAATGCATTTTCTGAGTGTTTCACGCACGCTCGTGATCGATGTTTCGTGACGTCAGAGTGTGTTACAGATTCGTGGCTGTGGTCGTAAATGAAATGCATACAACTAGCACGCATAACATCTTACTAGAGAATTTGCTCAGTGATGTTTAAATGTGCTTGAACAGTTCGGGATTATGATGGACACACACGCTATCTATGTGACTTTTGATTTTAAGGGTACTCGTGTTTGCTGCTTTGTCAGTGGCTCTACAGGGTTCATACAGACTGGACAAAACAAAATTCCCTGACATTTCCCTGACTTTTCCCTGACGCCAATCCAAATTTCCCTGACATAACTGTACTCGTCGGAGAAGCTGCATTTTATTCAAACCTTTGTGTATAGCTACAGTGAATAGCTCTGTTTTCAATTTAGAGTGATTAATTTTAATTTTTGAAAGATTTATTCAACATTTACAGCATGACTATAAATTAGTAAATAGCTATGTTTTCAAAATAGAAATTTACTAGATTGTCAAACTGCTGTTTTCTTTCTAAAATTTGGATGTTGACCTCTAAACCCCCACTACAGCCACCCATAATGCATAAAGTATATACAGATATAAAGAAAACCAAAGCATTTTTAATCTGATGTGGATTATTTCATTGTAAAAACAACAGAAAAGGTTTTTGTCGTGATAAATTCTACTAAAACCCTGAATATAGCAAATTGTTGACAACGGATGAATCAGGACAAACATTGAGTGCCTTTGAGCACAAAGTGCTTAGGTGAGCTAACAAGAGGCTTAATGAGCATATACTGCTCATCTGAGATGTTGACTTCATGGTTTCAGAAAAAATTTTGATTCATTTTTTATGAGTCTATAGGAGCACATCACCCACAGGTCACAGGTGTGGCGGTGGCCAATTTGAATCCCAGGGTTATAGACTACAAAGGGTTGGCTGGATTTATGCAGTGAACCACTATGTATTGCTACATACTAAATATAAAAGCTATTGGCTTCATGGTTTCAGAAGATTTTTTTAAAAAGTTTTCCCCCATTATAAGGAAGCTTATGACAGACCCTCAGGGCATGGCCAAGTTGGACCCCAAAGGCATAGTTGGCACGATTTATGCAGGGGACCACAAGGCATTGCTAGAAACTAAATATACAAACTATGGGCCTCATAGAAAAGATTTTTTATTTTTTTTTCCATTATAAGTCTATGAGAGCTATTGATCACCAGGGGCTTGGCCAGTTTGCACCCAAGGGGCTTGATTGGCAGGATTTAAGTGGGGGAGCACTAGACGTTGCCATATACTAAATATATATGGTTTCAGATTTTTTTCTCAGAATACATGTAGCTATATTGATTCCCGGGTGTGGCCAGTTTTGACTCCAGGGGCTTGATTGGCAGGATTTATGTAGGGGAATACTAGACATTGCTACATATTAAATATATAAGCTATGGGCCTAATGGTATCAGAAAAAGATTTTCAAAGTTTTTCCCAAGTTCAGGCCCCCTAGCAGACTCTCATGAAATTAAAGTTTTTTTATAAAGGCTATTTTAGGCAAAATAAAGGTTGTTTCATTGAAATTCTAACAAAAATAAAGAGCAAGTTAATGTCAATTTTTTTAGTATTTTTATCGGACCCTGATCTTTAAATCCCTGCTATGATAGATGATGGTATGGTAGGGGTGCAGTAAATCCTTAGCCAACAAATATATAGCAATCGAATCACAAATAAATGGAATTTACTCTTGTTGTTTAATCCCGAGTTGAAAACCTCATTTTTTACTGAAGGCTTGTGTTGAGCAGTGTTGGATTGAAAAATTAATCTAACATTCTCTGGTCTGAAAGGGGGGGGGGGGGGGGGGGGGGGGTGGGGTCGGAAACTAAGTAAGCAGGAGAAGCTATTTCTGGTCATTTTGTAGGGGCAAGTTACCTTCAGTAAATTAAGAAATTCAGAGGATATTGCTTCTATTGATATTGACATATATTGTATGCAATTTTAAATACAAGATTTAGAAAGATATGCATCTTGTGTGTAGATATCACTGTTCAGATAAGCATTTAAAAATCAGCACATTTCACCTGAGATAACCTTGTTCATCCGATCCCAGAGCTCAACGGATGAGCCCAGCCCAGCTTTTACAGATAGCAGTTGGTAGTTTTTTTGTTTTTTTATTTGATTCTTTTATGTCCCATCAACAATCTTTCAGTTATGTAGGGACAGGTCTTCCTGGGTTAAACCAGTACTAAGCTAGGATAAATGTGTCTTGCTCAAGGACCACAACACAGTGACGCTGGTGAAGCTCGAACCCGCGGCCCCTCAGTATCGAGTCAAGCACTCTACCACTGAG
The DNA here is from genome assembly GCA_964019695.1 of Loripinus fragilis. Lineage (NCBI taxonomy): Eukaryota > Metazoa > Mollusca > Bivalvia > Lucinida > Lucinidae > Loripinus > Loripinus fragilis. The sequence goes on from CAXHUL010000098.1 coordinate 55,391, forward strand.
CCACTGCGCTCCCTTATTTAGCATGGATGTAAAGCAAGAAATCAACCTAAAAGCATTTATATTTACCCAACCTCACTCTTTTTTTATTGCTGCCTTATCTGAAGCCTCAGTATAACCGACCACCAGATCACTATATATAGAGGCACCCTTGTGCAAGAGTTAGGTACACACAATGGTCTGGGGATGAATACAGCTTTCTGAAAAACTAAAGCTGTCACAGACATTTTCGTCTACATACTTATGATCTATTTCGTATCTTGCAAAAATTAAAGGTTTATTAATCAAAATAAAGGTTATTAAAGGTTTTTCAGCCAAATGCGCCAATCGCAACAAAAGTCGTCTGCTTTTCTTGTCTGCTGAAATGTTTAAGAAGCCTCTATGGCAAACAGTGTGGACCAAGATCAGACTGCTCCTAGGAGCAGTCTGTTCAGAGTCCACACTGTTTGCTTCTATACTTAATTTGTCAGTAATGCTAGGCAATTACTTGCAGCAGACGACTTCAGCAGACAACATTTTCAGATGCATTTTTTTCTTGGTGCTTTAAGGGTTAAAGGTTTTAAAGGATTTCAACCAAAATAAAGGTTTCTAAAGGTTCTAAAGGTTCCACTAGGGGGCCTGCAAGTTATAAGTCTATGGGAGCTTTATGTTTCCCCCTTTACATGAAATTTCATCACATTTGGCTAACTGACATTAGAGATAATTATACTGTACTTCTTTCAAAATGTGAACGGATGATGAGTGATGCCAGACCATAGCCATACTAATATATGTACCTCACTTGAGCCTTTAGTTCAGGTGAGCTAAAAAGGCAGCTGAGGATGCAAGGGGCACCAAATCCTTCCATCTTCTTATGTTTAAAGCAATTTAGAAGGTATCAAAATGATTTAGCTTGTATCAAAAATGTTAAGCAGTTTTCTGTTTCTCATCATTTGATACAAACTGGAAATTGTAAAATTCCCTGACATTTTCCTGACATTTTAGCAAAAATCCATTTTTCACTGACACAACATAAAATTCCCTGACAATTCCCTGACCTTGAAAAAATTTAAATTTCCCTGACATTTCCCTGACGCGTATGAACCCTGCTCTACTGATTATCAAATGAATGTCTCTTAGATGCAAACCGTTGCCAAATAATCAGAGTATGTAATGTGAAAATTTGAATGAAATGCGTTCATACATTTGGAACTGACAGACATAAACGTCAAGCGGACATAACTTTATTGTTTCAGTATATGACAAAACGAGAGAACTTTCTGACCTCAAATTTATACCACAAACGTAGGAATGCGTAGTCTGTTGCATGACATTCCCCGATTTTTTATTCTTTTCCTCATGGGTGGTAATGTCGTAAGGGGCGATCAAAGTTATGCAAACGGTCGCCTTACGAGAGCGTCCCGACATGAGTGACGGGATGAAAATAAAACAAGCAAAACTGGTTAATTAGCGACTTCTACATTAATTTCAATGTTTGCAGATTAATATTTAAAAATCAGGCAATGCTATTCCCAATAGTTATAATTTTTGTATAATGGGAAGTGATAGCGGAAGTGGAAAACCGAGAAGTTAGTCTAAAACTCAATTTCTCCTGGACGAGGGTGTGTTGATTTTGGTTTTGATCTTAAATAAACATGGTTGGGGGCGTTTTAACATGTTTAGTGGCAGGTTTAGTGACACAAATATACCTTACACGAATTTTCTTTAATGCCTAAATAGCGTTTAGTCAAAATAGGGTTTAAAATGTTGACATAGACTACATAGAAAAAAAAATCATGACTAACGCCATTGATTCCCCCTTACGAGTCAGTTAACCCTTACGAGCAAGTATGGTAAACGCCCTTCATCTGATAGACAACTGATTACTCTTAAGTGTCTGCTAGCAAATTCTTGATCTAGCACTTGCACATTATCCATACATGATAGAGGGTCTCAATGGTGTGACTTTGAAATCGCTAATCAGTAAAATTAAGCCCCCTTAGATCGATCGCTAACTTGTAAAATTATGCCCACAAATCGCCAACTAGTAAAATTGAGACCCCAAATCGCTAATCAGTTAAATTTTGGCCCCAAAAATTAATAATCAGTAAATTTTAGGCCCAAAAATCAGTTACCTGTCTGGAGGCATTTACGAGGTGGAATAGCGGAATAGCGTTTTTCCATCAAGTTTGTAAACTGAATAATCGCGCCACTGTGCTATTTGGTATTTCTTTGCCCACGAATCGTTTATCATTATCTTTTATGCCTGAATTCGCAGACCACTAGAAGCTCTCATTCCGCTATTCGTTAAATTTACCCTAAAAATTCGCTAACCTTTAAATTTTAGGGCCATATTTGTTAATAAGTAAACCCCATTGATACCCTCATGATATGCACTTGAAATTAATCATCTCAGCTTTAAAGCCTTTGGCAAAGAATAAAATGCTTCTGAGACTGTTTTCTGTTGTTCTTTGTTTAAAGAAGAGTAAATTAGGACAGTAGTACCGCATGGTTTGAAACCATTACGAGAACAATCATGTGATCAGAATTCAAAATAATTTAGAAGAATTGATTACTGAATGATCTGGTTCCAAACTAGCTAAACATCACACATCAAAGACATGGCAACTAGGGTGCTTCTTTACCTAAATAAGAATCTTAAAACATCTTCTTTGAAATAATGATCAGAATTTGAAAAAAATAGCACTAAGTCACCCTCTACAAAATAGCGAAAAACACTATAAACAAATATGACCTTTAAAAAACATGGCCACCAGGAGGCGTGACTTATTGAAGAAAGGAAAAAATCAAATATCTTCCCTTAATTTTGTTTGTTTGATTTGATTCTTAACGTCCCATCAACAATCTTTCAGTTAAACAGGGACGGGTCTTCCTGGGTTGAACCAGTACTAAGCTAGGATAAATGTGTCTTGCTCAAGGACCACAACACAGTGACGCCGGTGAGGCTCGAACCCGCGGCCCTTCGGTCTTGTGTCAAGCACACTACCACTGAGCCACTGCGCTCCCTGTCTTCCCTTAAAGCAACTAATAATTTACAAGTCGTGAAAACTTGGATCTTATAACCCCATCCCCTTTATTTCTCAGTTTTCATTCTAAAACTGGGTACCCATTTTGGACTAAACTGAGTGAATTAATGCATTGACTTTTTTCAAAGAGTAAGATGCACTCAAATTTTAAGGATAGGTGGGCCTGTTAAATCCAAAAGTTAAACGCCTTCTTTCTGGGCATGCGTACAAACAATGCTAAGATATAAGAAGTGTGACCTACATTTGTAAGATGTGTTTTACATATGTTGTGTATGTATGTAGCGACCTTTCATTGTCCGAATGCTATCTTGGATCAATGGAGAGCAGGGGGAGCGAAGCATCTAAAACTGAACTGCAAGACATGTTTTAACTTTCCAATGACACACGTTACGTATCTTAGCATTTTTCGTACACATGCGCAGAATTAAGATATTACACTTTTTGATTCAAAGTGCCTTTCTATCCATTCCTTTATAATTCAGCATGCTTATACTTTGAAAAAAAAGCACTGCATTCATGGTCGAAACGGCACCAGGCTTAAGGATGACACATTAGGTGCGGGGGTAGAAAATGCATGTTTTCACAACTTTGTAAATGGTGAGTTGCTTTGAAACATATTTTGATGGTTGACTCAACGGGGAGGAAGACCTCGTGCATACCAAAAGGGCAATTCGTTCGAAATAAGGATTATCAAAATAGGAATCAAGATTGATTTTTTGTTTGATTTGATTCTTAAAGTCCCATCAACAATCTTTCAGTTAAACAGGGACGGGTCTTCCTGGGTTGAACAAGTACTAAGCTAGGATAAATGTGTCTTGCTCAAAGACCACAACGCAGTGACGCCCGCGAGGATCGAACCCGCAGCCCCTCGGTCTCGAGTCAAGTACTCTACCACTGAGCCACTGCTTTCCAAAATCAAGATTGAAGTATCAACAGAAACGCATATTTTTCATTACATATTTAAAATCTGAACCGTAGACTAATTATGGGCCATTTTGCTCCTCTGTACACAGTATATTAAAATGTTTGTTAAATCATATTAAAAACACACAGACAGTGCTGTACTTTTGAGCAGCATGAGTTTAATCTTATTTCACTGCATATTGCCACAGCACAATGTACCAAATTAGTATTTTTTTTTAAAATCAGTTACCCTGCTTTATTAGCATTACTCCGAAGAGCCATCTGTTTAACATGCAATTGTGTATACTCATGTTCTATGCACCATAGACATCAAACTTTGCGTTTCTTTTGCTGTTCAGTATAGTTGATAACCAATCCTAATAAATGGCAGCAAAGGTCACTGTATGACCACTAAAACGAATTTGATATGTTAAGAAAAAACATGACAGCCAGGCAGTGATAAGTTTCATTTATGAACTTAAGTAGGTAAGGGAAACCTTATTTGTTTGAAGCCACAACGCAGCGCCTTTGCTGAGGCTCGAACCCACACCCCCTCAAGCTCGCCAATTAGTCACCGCGCTCCCCAATATAATCAACTTGGAATTGAGCCATACCATGCGCAAATGCATCTTAGAGATTTCTAGGCCGACCAGGTAAAATTCAAACCAGCCTCCTCAGCCACAGAAACAAGCTGCATCATTGACATTCTAGTTTTAGCATGATTAGGCTGGCTTTAACATCAGTAGATATCCTGCTATCAAAGAAGCGAAATAATGGATGTTGTTCAGACTGTGCAGGCAGGCCAATCTGCGCCTTTGTTGGTCGCAATTGACATTAAGCAGGTTTTCACATGACGAGGCTTAATTGAATTTAAGATTAGTGACACGTCATGCATCACGAGAATATTTTCTAAAACTTATCTGTTCTACTTTTCTCTTTGAACTATCCAAGTTTATTCGTCTTGTAAGGGGCAATCATATCGTTTGGGGCAACCAATGTCGTAAGGGGTAATGGGCACCAAAAACTTGTCGCAGACACAAAGTGACGTCAAGAAGATGGTGTATACGGCTTATGCTTGAAAAATAAGTTGGAAAGGATATGATTTTTTACAAAAATATAGCATTTTAAAACATTTATTGAACAGAACACCTTCATTAGCAACCACTAAAATGATGTTATGCATACACCTTACTCAGGAGAAAGCATATCATCGTTAGATGTAAACTTTCCTACATCAGATTCTTTTGCCTCTTGTACAGAAATGGACATTATTGGGAATAGCATTCTCCGTTTCCTTATATTAGGCTCCAAAACGGTAAAAACAGTTAAAAACAGGACTACTCACATAGCTGATTCCATTGTTTATTGCTCCCGTAGCTCATGTCCGGATGATCTCGTAAAGATTTCATTTGCATAACCGTTCAATTGCCCCTTACGACATTACCACCCGTGTTCCTGGAGGAATTGTTTTTAATATTCAACCAGATGTTGAGCATTCGAGCGTTTCGTATGCGGGCTTTCGAGTGTTTGGTTGTTTTGATTCTTAATCTTTACGTCTCATTCAACAATTTTTCAGCCATATTGAGATGGGTCTTCCTGGGTTGAACCAGTACTAAGCAGAGGATAAAGTGTTTTGCTCAAGGACACAATGCAGGGCTTCCAGTGATGCTCCAACCCGCAACACCTTGATCCTGAGCAGGACTTTGGTTAAGAGTGTGAAACGAAAATTTAATTTTCTTAATTCTCAACCAAAGCATATGTTGTGGGTACTCAAAAGAACTGTCTCAATGATACCGTTCTTTTGAGCACCCAAAACATATGTTAAAACTGATTGGTAAAGAAATATACTCACATTTTTACACTGAAAATTTTTGTTTATCTAAACCGGTGATCCTGAGTCAAGCACTCTATAACTGAGACCCTGCACTCTTCATTTTTTAGGCAAAAATTATGAAATAAGAAAATTAATTTCTAACTAAGCTATCTCATCTAGGGTCCTACAAGAGTAAACTGGGCTCATACAGGGAAGTTTGAATAAAATTCAAGGACTTTTCAAGGACTTCTCAAGACTATTTTACAGTTTTCAAGGACTAAAATTTAGGAAAAATACTGATCAAAGTGTTAAAACTCTTCTTCAAAAATGCTAGACTGAGATAATGGAGAAATTAGTACTAGAAAAATGAGTATGAACTTGTTGTGCCTTTATTTGGTGCAGCATTTGCTGCACCAATTAAAGGCACAACAATTTTATACTGATTTAGATCTCTATTAACAGTGATAAGTTCTACAGAAAATAGAAGAATTCAAGGACTTTTCAAGGCCTTTGAGTTATTTGCCAGTACTTTTCAAGGCATATTTAATTTTCAAGGGCTTCTCAAAAAGCCCTCTAAATTCAAGTACTTTTCAAACCTGTGTGAACCCTGCTAAAGAGCGCTGTATCACTTACCTAACACAGTCAAGTAAGCGTGTAGCAATTCCTTGCTTCCTACTCTGACTGTAGACCCAGATTTTACTGATACCAACTACAGCTTTCTGAGGTATGTCACTGCAGTACCAAGGACGGTGTCCTCTCAGTTTCTGGGGTGACTGGTTGTGTGGCTGGCTACTCGGTATCACAGGATAGCCCTAGAACATAAAACATGATTAACTACCATAGTTATTCACTGTGAAAGTTGAAAATTTCTAGAAATTTGAAAACTTGTGTGTCTACAAAAAAGAAACAAAATTCAAGTTTAAATGGTCAACCAAAATTAGACAATCAAAAATATATTTCACAGAACAGTGCTCGTGTTTATGTCGTAATAATATCTAAATATGCAACAAAATTTGTCGGTACGCAAGATAGACAAGTAGCTTGCGTCCATAAAACCCTTGAATATCGGTCTTTTTGTATATTGCAACTCTTCGAAATCACAAAGAGACTGCTATAGATAATATTCAGTTGTGGTTTTCCGAGATCCATTGATCATAGCAACAGTTGAAATCACAACGAGGCCCTGCAATAAATAATTATTTACAGTTTTCCCAAAATTGATTACATAGTGATGCTGGGTAAAAAATGGCATCTGCCTCGACAAAGCACGCTAGAAACATTTAAAGAACTTGTTTGTTTTGTTGCTTTACGTCCCAGTCAACAGCTATGGTCATAGGGGGACGGTCAGTTCACCTAACCACACTTTTTCCTATGCAAGCTTGAACAAGCAGTTAACCAGTAATTCATGCACATACTTTTGCTTGTAACTGACAGCAGCCCTTCTTGAATGAATCAGCCGAAGGGAGGAGAATGACCGTAGAAATTATTTCAGGATCAATCTCCACGCAAGTATGAGACAGGGCCTGGATCAAACATGCTAACCCTGGATCTGCAGTCAGACATGCATCTGTAGTCATACACGTTACTGACTGGACTACGCGGCCTGGTATTTAAAGAACTTGATAAAGCTAATCATGAAGCCAATACTATCACAATGGGGTGCTTTGTATGTTCAAAAATGCATGCTTTCATTTGGTCAGGTGGATGCAGCGATTTTCAACAGGCATATATCACATTATCTTGGGAAAATTTACAATCTACAGCGTCAAGCAAGACTTTTTAAAATCATAGAAGTTTATTAGTCACTGCTTCTTTCTGGTTTTATACATTTTTTTCTACTCGGCGATCAATGTCTTGCAGGCGCTCGGGAGAAAATTCAAAACGGGTAAAAGCTAATGATTTAAAGCGTCTGTTTAATGCTGGAGTCTTCGTAAGCATGGCGTATTTCCGTTTTGAATATTTCAAAGGAAAAATGCGTCCATGGTCCTGCCGAGAGACAGTTCAACGTCGTGACTCACGAAGTTGTGTTTGAAAAATTTGAATGCAATTACTCCTTCATAAAATCCTGGACAGTACCATATTTCTATCCTGTGTTTGTGCCATATTGTATCAACTGATACCGTGTAAATGATACCGTAACTTTGAACCATTAGTTGTATTAACACATACAGTTCTATAGGAAACAGTAAAAACCCACGTCAGACGGCTCCTAAAGGAGTGGTCTGATCTCAGTCTTCACTGTTTCAATTCAATTCTGTTTATATTTTGGGCTTCATATGGATAGGATATTACAGTTCACAAACACTTCTAAGCATTTTGTTTCTTTTATTGCCCTCAAGAAATACATTTACATAACTTATTATATTAAAGGCAGTGTTGTACCTAGAGCGCGGCATTGCAGGATTCCCGCGATTTTACAGCCAATGTCCCTTAAAAACACACCCAGCGCAGGCCTAAGTCCGCATCTCGAAAATCTGCTTATTTTTTCGCTGTTTATTACCATTTCCGTATTTAGTGTAACCCAATAGAGGGAAGTAAATCAACCAGTCCAATACACAACAACAATGGCGGAAAACACGAATTTCATAGCAGAAGGCCAGAAAAAAGCTATTTTAATATAGAAAGAGTAAATATGCGGGTGAATTCAAAACTAGGGTAATATCAGAAACTACTTCACTGTCATCTACACCCTATCTCGAGCCCAAACTATCAACATCGAGCTCAAATTCAAATAAAAAATGGTCAGAAATTTCCGGATGAGTATTCAATTCAACAGGTAAAAAAAAAAATATATATATAAAAACTCCCTACCTACAGAATTTCAGACTGAAACCCTAAACACACATATTTTTTTATTTGGCGGCAATGTCAACTGAAAATGTTTGATATTAAAGTTAAATGATAGTTTTAGCTGACTTCTTAGTGTTTAACATTGCAAAAAAATGTCAGTATGGGAACTTTCAGGGACTCAGTAAAACTTGCATGGGACTCAATTTTTGTTGATGCCCTGGGTCCAAGGGACTCAGTAAAAAATCAAACCTAAATCTAACACTGAAAGAAGCTGTTATTATCGGCCAAACTCAATATTAGAAATAATCATGAAAATTTACACTGGATAAAAAGTTTAACTTCTTAAATAGAAGATCCTTTTGGGTGCCTGCCTACAAAAGTTCATACACAAATGAGGTTCCAGTTTCATAATTCTAAATATTTTCCCCACAATGAAGAAGATTTTCAAATGGTGATTTTCCAATTTTTTCAACAGGGAACAGCTGATGTATTACTACTCCGGTATTGCATATCATAGAATTTATCTAATATCTGTGCTATCAGGTTTAACAGAATATATGTAATATAATTTATTGAATCATTCTATTTAAAATATGGGATTCATAAACCTCGAAACTTCGAAAGGTAAAAATTCATCTAAAGTAACTTGTGCTTGCGCACTCATTTCATCATCAGATTTTCCATCTCCCCCCGGTTTATGTGAACTCCATATATCATATTAAATAGAACAATTTGGCCAAGAAAAAAAAAATGTGTGGTTCAGGTTACCCGACCTACACTAAACTTTTTTCTCCAAATTCTGAATTTGGAAGAGAATAGCAGAACAAAATAATTTTGTTCTGCTATTCTCTTCCAACTTCAGAATTTGGAGAAAAAATACATATCAAAATGACCATCAAATTTCTATCCATTCAGTCTTTGGTATAGGAAGTAAAAGGATCAAAAATATAGCAAGAAGTGAGCGAAGCTCACATACCCCCTGCGGTAGCCATCAGAGGTTGTAACACTTTCAGAGAAGAGACAAAATTGTCAAAGATTTCATAATCCTAAATCAAGTAGTTTCTGAGAAAACTTTGATGAAAAATGTCCATATGTGTTATATAAGAGTGACAGAAGGAAAAATTGAAAATTTGAAAAAAGAAGGCAAAATGAGGACTAGCACCTTAGTTTTCATTTACACAATACACTTCTCCTACCTGAAAGTACACAAATAATTTCATAATCCTAAATCAAGTAGTTGCTGAGAAAACTCTGACAAAAAACGTCCATATGTCTTATATAGGAGTGACAGAAGGAAAAATTGAAAAAGAAGCCAAAATGAGCTTTAGCATCTTTATTTTCATTTACACGATACACTTAGCCTACTTGAAGGTGTACACTAAATTTGAAAACAATGGCTCCAATAGGAGCCGAGAGACCTGCGACAGAAATTTTCATTGGAGAGAAAGAAAAATGAATAAATAAAAGGACTGATAAGCAATATGTGGCTGTTCTTTTGTTACACAATACAACTCATCACTATCAAGCTTTGTACCAATTTTCAGAGTCCTAACTCAAGTGGTTGCTGAGAAATCTTTGACAGAAAAAATGTCCATATGTATTATATAAGAGAGAGAGAAGGAAAAAATGAAAATTTGAAAAAAGAAGGCAAAATGAGGATTAGCATCTTAATTTCCATTTACACAGTACACTTTGCCATCCTGAAGATGTAAACAAAATTTGAAAACACTGGCTCCAATAGGAGCTGAGAAATCTGTGACAGAAATTTTCATTGGAGAGAAAGAAAAATGAACAAATCAAGGGACTGATAAGCAAAAAGTGGCTGTTCTTTTGTTACACAATACAACTCATCACTATCAAGCTTTGTACCAAATTTCAGAATCCTAACCCAAGTAATTGCTGAGAAATCTTTGACGAAATTTTTTTCCATTGGAGAGAAAGAAAAATGAACAAATAAAGGGACTGATAAGCAATATGAGGCTGTTCTTTTGTTACACAATACAACTCATCACTATCAAGCCTTGTACAGAATTTCAGAATCCTAGCCCAAGTAGTTGCTGAGAAATCTTTGACGAAAAAAAAAGTTTACAGACAAACAAACAGACAAACAAACAAACATAATTACAGAAAAGGCAAAAACTATATACCCCCTATATACTTCGTACCGGGGGTATAATAAGGTTATATCATAAAAGAATAGACGCTTTTATATCAGTTTTATCTTATTTAATACATTTCCAAGCAGGTCTGAATATTCCAAGAAAAAAAGGTTTTCAACAACAACAAAAAAGTATCCCACCTACCTACCCTATTTTTTTTTCAGCGTGTAACCTGAACCACACATATTTTTTTTTTGGCCTTACTAAACTCTTGTATATATCAAAAGTTAACTGCATTATTTATTACCTCAGATATTGCCTGGGTTATACAGCATCCATCTATCCTCTTCTCTGATGATATATACAGAAATGCCTGAAATATAATACATGATACAGGTCTTCAGATTTATGGTGGGCTGGGGTCATTGTCCCATGATTCCAAAATATGGCCCATCACATTCCAAGGCAGTAGGCCAGTGGACCCATCCTTTTTAGTTGTGAAAAAATCTCACTGTAATAAAAATGTTCATCTTGCAGTAAGTCTACAGAAAGTACATGTTGGTTGTCAATACAGTAAAACCTGTCTTAAGCAGCCACTCAAAAAAAGACAAAACAAAGATCTAAATAACAAATGGTAGCTTAATAAAGGTCGAACGGATTGCAGAATGCTCCCCTTGGAGCATTCAGCAATACTTTTGACCTGCATTAAGCGATAATTGGTCTTCTTTTTTGAGTGGCCGCTTAAGACAGGTTTTACTGCATAATTAGCAGTCAATATACTGTACATAATATGCATACAAGTGTCTGTGTCAGTGTGTATGTAAAGCATACTACCCAAATGTCAACTATGTTTAGTTTGATATGCTTGGGCCCACCATTTCAGAAAATGACCCACCATTTTTTGCTCCATAGGTCATTTCGTAGTGTTTCCCCTAGCCAGTTTTAGCATGGCGCCGCACCATGCCCCTTTTCTCTAGTGCCATGCTCTTTTTCCCAGTGCCATGCCCCTTTTCTGGAACTACATAAAATGGCCTACATTTTGGCAAAAAATCATGAGAATCTGACAAAAACTAAGGAAGTTTCATTTTTTTCAGTTTGAAGCCTAAAGTAGCAAGGAAGACACCTGCTGTTACAATATTTTACTCAGTGCTATCCTTTTACAATGGTCACTAATTACCTGAGGCAATTTTGACACATCACCCCAATAAGCAATTATTAAAGAGTTTGAACCACTGAACAATTTAAAGGTACAAGTAAAATTGTCAAAACAAATACTGGAAAGAAAGGCAATCTGGTTAAAAACTTAGGGAGTGATCTTGGCTTTCAAAGAAAAAAAAAATCCCATATCAATGTGACTCTGATAAATCTTAAGAATTAAAAAAAAGTGTGTGCTCATGAATAGGTGTCCAGAAACTGCCATTCAACTGTCAGTTTGAGAATATTTAAACATTAAGTATAGTTTGCAGATAACAGCTGCATCATGCTAAGGGACATACATTTTTATTTGGCAATATCATATTCAATTTCCAACTTGGACTTAAAAGTGCCCTCTTAGCCGGTCGCCGCATGTTAAACAAGTAGCCCAAAGGGCAACGATCGCTCACCATGGAGCCAGCATAATGTCTGGAGACACCATAATTTACCATGCTCAAAGGCAGATAACTCTGAACTTGAAACAGTGAACAGGAATTCATTCAAAAACATAAGATATTATAGCGGTTCTAGTAATCTGCAAGTATTAAAAGATCTGAGTAAAAATTGCATTGGAAACCTGGTGAAAGTGTAGTTTTCAGATACCCAAGGGCAGATAACTCTGTAGTCAGTTATGGGATCTGACCGAAATTCAAACTCATCCATACTTTTATGTATGTATGTCCTGGTAACCTACAGCGATGAAGAAAATCAAATGAAAAATGAAGGTGCTAGAGTGGTCACAACATTATATAGTTATATTTTATATGCTCAAAAATGAAGGTGCTAGAGTGGTCACAACAGATCTCCCATTGTAAGTCTATGCAGATTTTTTATGATGCTCAAGGGAAGTTAACTCCACAGTCTAAAGTTGGTTCTACTTTAAATTAAACTCATCCAAGCTTTTCTGGTTGTCCTTGTTACCTGCAAGAATGAAGAAGATCCAATCAAAAAATGAAGGAGCTAGAGTGGTCACAGCATTATTCATTAATTTTTAAGATGCTCAAGGCTACTCCAAAATAAAAATATGTGATGGGATCTTGACGAAATTCAAACTCATCCAAGCTTTAATAGTTGTCCTTATTGTATGCAAGAATGAAGAAGATCAATCAACATTGAAAGCACTAGAGTGGTTGCAATATTTCTCTCATTATAAGTCTATATGGATTTTTCCAAACGCTCAAGGGCAGGTAACTCATAAGTCCCTGGTCGGATCCTGCTGAATTTCGGGCCCATCCGAGATATTATGGGTTTACTTGTTGCCTGCAAGAATGAAGAAGATCCTATCAAATAGGAAGGAGCTAGGGTGGTCACAACATTATAATTAATTTTTCTGACGCTCAAGAGCAGCTAACTCGGAAGTCAGTGATGGAATCTTGCCGAAATTCAAACCCATCCAAGCTGTTATGGTTGGTCTTGTTATCTGCAAGAATGAAGAAGATCTATTCAAAATTGAAGGCACTAGAGTGGTCACAACATTTCTCCCATTATAAGTCTATGGGGATTTTTCCAGACGCTCAAGGGCAGCTAACTCATAAGTCCCTGTCCGGATCCTGCTGAATTTCAAACCCATCCGAGATTTTATGTTTGTCCTTATTACCTGCAAGAATAAAGAAGAACAAATAAAAAATGAAGGAGCTAGAGTGGTCACAAGATTTCCCCATTATAACCATATGGGAGCTATCTGTTGCCATGGAAACCAGAGTTCTGATCTGATCTTACCCAAAACCTAATGCAGTCAATCCCCCACCCCAATGATGGTCCTGATGAAATTTGATTATGATTGGCCAGCTGGTTTCAGAGATATTCATGTTTGAAATTGTGGACGCACGGACTCACGGACGGACGCCGGCTCGAGTCCTATACTATAAGCTTACCCTAAGCCTTCGGCTCTGGTGAGCTAAAAATGCCCTCTTAGCCTGTGGCCACGCGTTCAAAAGTGCCCTCTTAGCCTGTTGTCATGCGCTTAAAGTGCCATTTTCCTGGAAACTATCTGGAAACTTAACCATGCCCTTTTTGGGGGCTGGGGGAAACACTTCTTCGGCTCACCAATCTTGAAAAAAATCTGAAGCCCTGAATGATACTGAATAATCATGTAGCGAAAAATTGACCATGCCACATAGACTACAAGAACAACAAATCCCTTCAGGAAACAGTCACTGCCCTGTCACAGGCCAAACATGTAGGATGCCCAGTGCCAAAGGCTATACCACACGTCCTCATCAAATATACCCACGCAATAATATAAGAATATGTCATGCTTGTGAGATCTGTACCCCAAGGACAGATTTTTCTTTCCCATCCTCACACAAATAATGGATTCTTTTTCTTGTTCACCATTGAAGGGAACAGCAATATTCATGAAAGGTTTATCAAACTGAACCTTTTAATCAAAATGGGATATAAAATAAGAAAGCTATAGCAATTAAAGTCAAAAAATTTGTACAAATTTGCCAAAAGTGCACTTATTTTTTTTCCTAAATTAAAATTCCGGTACATTTAAATCCCAATTTCATAGCAAACTGTAATTTTTTCTTCTCAAACCAATCAGTTTCAAAGAAAGAATCAATTAAAATGCACATAGAATGTTAAATGAATAGCAGGCTATTAGTTATAATTCTGTTCATCCAAATTTAATTAATTGGCAGACACCATTACAATGTTAAAACACGAGTTTAGTTCTACTTACAAAATTAAAACAACTCTACTATTTGGGTCTTGACGCGAGAAAACCTGTCTTCAGGGTTTAGGACAAACTAAGATTCAAACCATCCTGCTTAATTACAGAGACTAGCTAGTATATAGGAATTTTGCTTGTCGCAAGTTCATATATGTAACTTTCCAATAAGCGAATAACAAAGGTGCTGACCAGACTGCGCGGATGCGCAGGCTGGTCTGCGCCTTTGTTGTTCGCAAACCACCTAGACAGGTTTTCTTGCGTCGAGGCTCATTTCAGATTACCTTATATTTTGGAAAAAATGTCATACTCTGTTCAGGGAATCCTAGCTCTCTACCCATAATGTTGTTAATTTCTTCAACCTGTCAATTAGAAACAGATGATACAACTGTCTTGCACCCCTTTAGCTAAATAGGACCAGTTCAGTCATTAGCCCATGTCCTAATTCAGACTGTGTACAGTAAAACCTCCCTTAAGTGACCACTCAAAAATAGAAAAAACAAAGATCTTAATGACAAATGGTAGCTTAATGAAGGTCGAAAGTATTGCAGAATGCTCCCCTTGGAGCATTCTGCAATACTTTTGACCTGCATTAAGTGATAATTGGTATTGCAAACCAATTTTTGGTGTTCTTTTTGAGTGGCCTTTTAAGACAGGTTTTACAGTACTAGGGTTGTTTGTAATGGGCTAGGCACTACTGGGGGACGCATGTTTTCTCAAGTTAGCTGCTTGCAGAAAATAGGATAGGTCAACCTTGAATTTGGAAGTATGTCAACAATTTCAAATTTTGCTGGTTTTTTTTTAACCCATTAGGTCTTAGAAATGCCTTTTAACGTTTTTGCAAACAGAGCAGACCAAAATCAGCCAGCTCTTGTAAGAGCTGCCTGATCAGGGTCTACTCTGTTTACTTTTGGTAATATGGTATGTATACCTGATCCGTAACAAGTAGACCTGACAAGAAATTTTTTCTTCTAGGTACAAAATGAAAGCTTATTTATATAATTATTCACAAAGGGTGGAACCTAGCATGAATTATCATGAAGGAATGGGTTAAGGAACCAGAAAAAATAAAAGGTTTGATATATTTCAAGGGAATCTGAAATTTCCCGACTTCCCAGCAACTCAAAATGTCAAACTCAAAAAATGGACATGATTGGCACTTTAAAGGTTTATTTTTGTAAAGATTTTTTATGTTTTAGGTCCCAGTCAAGAATTTGTCCTGTCGTGTCAGGACGATTTCCTGTCTTCCTGGGTTGAACCAGAGCTAAGCAGGGGATAAAGTGTCTTGCTCAAGGACAAAACACAATGACTCCACCTCTCGAACTATTAAATTAGAAACCCTTTCATCCCCAGTCTAACACTCTACCAACAATAAAGCCCCTTAGCTCCACGGTCAGGGTAAAATAAATGAGCATTTTTAGATGCTATGTCCTGATAAACACAGAAAGTACGCTAAAGCCTGTCTTAAGCGGCCATTAAAAAATGGACAAAACAGTGGCCTTTAAGACAAATGGTAGCTTAATGAAGGTCGAAAGTATTGCAGAATGCTCTCTTGGAGCATTCTGCAATGCCTTTGACCTGCTTTAAGCCATAAGCGGTCTTGAAAAACAATTTTTGGTATTCTTTTTGGGTGGCCGCTTAAGATAGGTTTTACTGTAACTCAATTGCAAAACTAAGACAGAGTGATTCCAGCTTAACATTTTCCTCGCATTTCATTTAATTGCAGCTGCTATTTTTGTTTATATTTAATTTGCCAAAATAGTATGGACTAATAAAATGACAGGTGCTGGTTGTACTCTACTGAATAGTTCTTTAATGCCTTCCTTGCTCACAGAGACTTTTGATGTCTGCTGATTATCTTTGCAAACAGTTTTGGCCCAGATCAGGACCGACAACATGTAGATATTTTAGAAATCTGAATATCAGTGTTAAATCATACACTATGGATTCAGCATGGGGGAGGGGCTTGACAAAAGCTGTTTTCATAGGTTTTCAGCAGGCGACAAAGATTGCAAATAGAGGGGAAAGAATCAGCTGAATCTGCCATTTAAATGGTAGTGTTTAATCATTATAATTTTAAGAGTTCAAAGCCTTATTCTGGCTCAAATACCTTTTTTGTACAATGACTTGGGTCCCCAGCTTGGATGAGAATAATTCTACCACCTGTGTCTAGATACTCCTGTATCACATGTTCCTTCTTCCAGCCCTACAAATATAAGGTTCTATTGTCATACAGGGTTTATACAAGCAAGTATGAGTAAAATTCAATGACTTTTCAAGGACTTCTAAAAGAAATTACTCCTGTTTGCAAGGACTGAAACTTATAAAAAATACTGATTTACACGTTAAAATTCTACTTTGGAAATGCTAGACTGCATTACTAAAGATAGTTTATGAAAATTAGTATAAAATTGTGGTGGATTTATTTGGTGCAGCATATGCTGCACCAAATAAAGGCACCACTATTTTATACTGTTTTAGGTCTCTATCAACAGTGCTAAGTCCTACAAATAATTGTAGAATTCAAGGACTTTTCAAGACTTTTGAGTGATTTTCCAGTACTTTTCCAGAAAGCCCTCTAAATTAAATTACTTTTCAAGCCTGTGCGAACCCTATCATACTGTAGTTCTACATATTAAAACAACATTTTTTGAGTGCAAAATTGTGAATATTTTCTTATCCATCAATTCTTAGCATATGGTTTTGAGTGCTCAAAAGAACCATCTAATTGAGGTGGTTCTTCTGAGTACCCACAGCATGTTTTGGTTTTTCCTTGGCAAGTTTCTCAATATCAGTTTACCAGTCTTAGGTGTATCCAGAACCTTCATCAGTAACTGACAACTGGCATCCTGGAATCAGAGATTGGGTGAGAATCAGATTGATATAAAAGTATCTGGCCAAATATGGGTTTAAAAGCACAACCCTACCTAAGTAGTCCATAGAAATCGGGTTTCCTACTGAGTAACTACTCCAGTGATATTGCCACAATTGCTTCACTGCTGTTAACAGTTAACACTAATTTTAAACCAGGACTTTAGTTAAGAGTGCGTAACAGAAAAATAATTTTCTTATTTCTCAACCAAAACATATGTTGTGGGTACTCACAAGAACCGTCTCAATGAGACAGTTCTTTTAAGCACCCAAAACATTTGCTAAAAGCTATGGGTAAAAATATTTACAATTTTAGGCTGCAAATTTTGTTTCTAAACCTATGGTGACTTCGTATATATGCAAATATATACCAAAATCTCATAAGCTGTCTCATATATCACAGGTTTTAAATAAACACAATTTTTTGAGCGTAAAATTGTAAATATTTTCTTACCCATCAATTTTAACAAGTTTTGGGTGCTCAAAAGAACTGTCTCATTGAGACGGTTCTTTTGAGTACCCACAACATATGTTTTGGTTTAGAAATTAGAAAATTAATTTTTTGGTATGCTCTCTTAACTAAAGGCCTGTATATTAAACATTCATATGTACTCACTGGAAATTTGAGTGCATTGAGTAGTCCCTGGTGAAACTTCATATGCATTGTCTCATCTGCTGGATCAGCCAGGGTATACACCATACCGCAGATGTCACATTGTGTCACACCAAACCTCTTCTGACCAGCATCCTACCAAAATAGAACATTGAACAACCTTAAAATAGGTACCAATAAGCAGACTTTTTATGCTTAAAATTGTTATCAGTTTCTTACCTTAGTTATCAGCTAAAACATGTGTTGCGTATACTCAAAACAACAATTTCATTGAAACGGTTCTTTGATCATGAGTACCCATAATATATCTTTTGGTTGAGAAAAAAGAAAATTAATCTGGAATTGTCCTATCTTATCTGGAGGTCTGTGCCCTTTGATACAATATCAGCCAGTGTGTGACCAACAGATGGATGCCAGAGTCCTTGGTATACTATCAGTTTTCCTATAAGCCTTTGATTTAAACTACTTAGAAAGTGGTAAAATTTATGTCAGAAAAATTTCCAGGGTAATGCATCAAAATTCTGGTGTCAACAAGGCAAAATAACACACTTGATAAGGTCAAGGATGAAGATTAAGTAGTGACCACTTACAATTATCATTTGCTCTTTTTTATCTTTACTTCTAACATATCTCAATAATGGTGATCCTCCAGGTGAGCTTCTTGATCTGAAATAAACAATTTGACATCAGTCATAGCTCACCCTGTCATTAGCCATTGTAGCCATTTGCTACTAAAAATAAAGAGTGGCTACAAATATAAGTAATTGGCTAAAAGTACACTCTAGGTGGATCAAAAATAACATATCTGTGAAAAAGTGTATTTTGATCAGCTTTTGGATTTTCCATCATTTCTTTTAATATTCCTTCACACTTTATCATTTTGCCATATTTAACTCTTTGAATGCTGGATTTTTTCAATACCATCAGGGTGTCAAACAGTTTGGATCCAGATCAGGCCCGACATTTTGTCAGGCCTGATCTTGATCCAAACTGTTGCAAAGGTTATCAGCAGATGCCAAAGTTGCCACTAGCGGGCAGAGTTAAATACAGAACAACTTTTTGATACTACTTTCTGGCTAAAACCTTGGCTAAAGTCAATTTCATTTGGCTTCAACTTCTTCCATTCGGCTAAAGTGTTGGCTACAACAAATTCTGAGCCAGGGTAAGCCCTACATCTTAACGATTTCCTCGCTGATTAAATCTACCAACACATTGGATCTAGATCAGGTACAACATTTTGTCAGTCCTAATCTGGATTCAAACTGGTTGACACAGATGGAATTCTTGAAAAAAAATTTAAGATAATTTTCTTTAAAAAATAAGTAGCTATAAAAAATATCCAGTGTTCATCTTTTTACATTATACTTAAAGACCTATATGCATGATAGGTGGACTACTTATTACAAGGTTCCCACAGAAATTAAAAAACACAATTCCATGATTTTCCATGATCAACAATGTAATTTCCATGACTTTTTAATGCACAACCTCCAACCTCCCCTTTAAGCAGCATCTTCACCATGCTGAGTATAAATTCGGAATGCTGTAACAATGTAGTATGCCTGTAGACCATGCATGCATTTTGAAATAATTAAAACTTGAAATCACGAGTAGCCAGAAAACTAGCTGTCGGACACACAAGTGTCCGACAGCTAGTTTTCTGGCTACTGGTGGATTCGTCAAATTATTTGACACAATTCCATGATTTTTACATGATTATTCAGGTTTTTTCAAATTCCATGACTATTCTATAAATGGAACTTTTTCAGTGATTTTCTAGGTTTTCCATGATTTCCAGAGCTTGTGGGAACACTGACTTAAAGACCTACGTATGTGGATTATATAAAATAGAACTACCTGTCCTCTAGACAGCAAAAAGGAAGCACCACATAAAACTCCCAATAATTCAACCATCTGATTGAATGTTTGTTGCGAAGACAAATTTAGCTGGGAATTATTGGCAGTTCAAGCTTATGGGATAACTGTATTCAAAATTTTAATTTGGGGAGGTATATAGTCGGATATACTGTCGGAAATTTAGTTTTACTAAACGCGCGAGCGGAGCCGTAAAATGTGATTTCCCAACATATATCCGCCGTTATACCTCCCCAAATAAAAATTTTGAATATGGTTATCCCCATTCTAATGCGCTTATACAGTATATCGCAGGATATACTATCACAAATTTTTGACGTTATCCAATCAGATGTCGCGTTACAAAAGCAAGTGCATTAGAATGTATAGTATTCTACTAGCCTTGATCCTGGTGATATACTTATCAACAGCTTCACAATAGAAAGTTCTGCCTACTACATGCCTAGCATAGGCACATGGTAAATGTTCAAAAATTTCAAACACTTCTCTTTCTATTCTCAAATAAAATGTTGGTTATCAAGGATGGATTTCACAAAATGCTTTTTAGAATAGCAAACAGGGAAGATCCTGATCAGACTGCTTCTTCAGAAGCAGTCTGCTCTGGGTCTGCCCTGTTTCTCTAGGCCTTTTGGCAGGCAACTGGTGTTCAAAATTTAGAGCATCTACCATATGCACTTATGTAGGTGAATACATTATCATACTTTACCTTAATTTTCTTAAAGAGTTGCTGGAGTTCTTTGGAGTCTCATTCCCTTGATTTGTCTGCTTGAAAATAGGAAATAATTTTTTCCCAGAGGACTGGCCCGCTGGACTCCCCTTAACTATAGAACTGCTATCAGACAATGGTGAAGCCGAGACACTGCGAGTCCTCTTCGACGGTGTTCTTTGTACACTGTCAACCTGTTGTGGTCCTTCTCTCATACCATTCTCACCACCATCTGATAATGTACTGAAGAGGTCTTCAGAATTTGCAGTATCTATTGCGGAATCAGCCAAGTCTTGAGTAATTTCTTCTTCTATTTTTAGATCACTAGTATCTTTCACCGTCTCATCACTGTTGATGTTTTCATGTTGATGTTCACCATTTAATTCTATTTTTAGATCACTGGTATCTTTCATTGTCTCATCACTATTGATGTTCTCATGCTGATGTTTACCGTTTAGTTCTGCTGACTCTTTTACTAATGGAAGGCCATGTGACTCTGCACCTGCCTTATCATCTTCAACATATATTATTCCATTGTCACTGCTACGTAACAGTTTAGAAGATGAAGTAGTTATAGTACTAGTTTTATTGATTTTAGGCTTTGTTCTTTTTTCATCTTTCCTCTTCGTGGCTGATGCTTTTTTGTCCGTTTTCTTTGCTTTGAACTGCAAATTAAAACCTTTGTGCACAACAATGCTTCCAAAACATTTATCTGACGCTGCTGGTGATCTTGTTTTAAAGAACTTCTTCCCTGAAGTTGGAGTTTGCACTGGTGTGCCTATTTCATTTAGAGCAGTTCGTTTCAATGTATTGCTATCAGCAGATGCATTCAAGTCATTTTTCTTATTCTCAGTTTGTGTCTTAAGTTTCCTTGCACTCTTGGACTTTTTAACAACAACATTGAGAGGTGTTTTCTTCGTATTAGAATTAGATTTCTTTGACTTATTATTTATTTTGCCCTTCGACACTGGCACAGAGTTGGCAGGATCTGATGAATGGAATTCAAAGTCAATATCACCAGCCTTTGTGGAGCTCAAACGGTTTTCTTCACTTCGACGCTTGTTCTTATTGGAGTCTGACTGCTCACTATCTGAAGAAAGTTTGTCTAGAACATTTCCCACTTTCTTCCTACGGCCAGGAGAGTGTGGAAAATGAATTTTCTCTCTCTTCCCATAGAAGGAATTGATTGTAAAAGATTCCCCATTCTCCCCATTCTCTGGTGTATGCTGATTCTCATCAATTCTACGCTTCTTTGGCGAGTGTAATTTCTGTCCAAAGTCAAGCTCTCCTCTGTAAAATCAAACAGATATGAGCCGTGACATGTGATTTCCAACAATGTGGCATATTGACATGTGTAGACTAAGGCGAGCCTGTGCAGCCTCCTTTTAAGCTTAGAAAGTTCAAATTATGTTCAGTCAGTAGGTTAAAAGTTATAGAATATTCAAGAGACTAGCTAAGGTTCTGATCAGACTGTGCATATGCGCAGGCTGATCTGAGACTTTGCTGGTCGCACATACCACATTGTTCGAAAAATTCATGTCGTGGCTCAGATGTTTTCCGACACCCGACTCATAATTTTCCAGGTGGGTAGGTAGGTAGGTATTTTTTTTCACCTATTTGTTACATTCAAAATAAAGAAAAAGATGTCTAAAATTAAAATTCTGAACTGGCCATAAAATTATTTGTCAGTCGCGCGACAGCAAACAAATTTTTTTAGGAATGGCCTAAACTGATGGAATCTTCCTTTGGATGGAGAAAATAAACCCGAGACGGTCCATTGTACACATCAAGGGGCTACAGATTAGAATTTCTAAATTTTATGTATTTCAGTCCCTGCAGATTGTTTTAATCTTTGCAGTGTCAGAGTGCAGACTTGATTCTGACTTTTTGCCAAAGTATCCATCTACGGGTTTCCAGTATACAAAGGGTAAAACACAGACATAAACAAGTTTTTATTCCGCAGAAAACAGGTGGATTGTCGGGTTTCTCCACAAAACATATAGCCATAGAAAGATGCATTTTCCCTTACTGTATGTGTTCTAAAATTTCGAAACACTTTCTCTTTCTTTTATCAAATAAAATGTTGACAGTTGGTTTTCAAAGCTGGAATTCACCAAATGCTTGACAGAATAGCAAACAGGAAAGACCATGATCAATTCAGCGAAGTCACGGCCGACACATCTTAGTTGTGAAACTTGTCACGGCCAAATTTTCGGAAATATTAATCAATTTTCCTCTAGTGGCCGTCGTCAATGTCGCCAATTACAAAAAAAAGGATAAAATTTGGATAAATACTATCATTTGTGCCAAAATGAAAGTGCTGATAACTTTTCATGCTTCGGTAGCCATTTAATTTACCAGTAGGGCTTTCCCCGCTAGGTGGCGTCGCGAATTTGACCAAGCGAATCTGTCTGAGGTATTCTGATTGCACACACGGTAACTTTGCAACAGCATCGAATTTGAGCATCTCGCCATCTGATTAATTTCATCTTTCTCGCGCCTCTTCGGCCAATGCACGACTCCCATCATTCTTCCTTGTAAACAAACAAAATGGTGCCAAGTTCAACGAAAAAGAAGAAGCCACAGGCAATTCTTACTTTCTTTAGTAAATCAACGGCAGACAAGGAGCTGCCGATATCAGTTCAAGATCCTAACAATGCACCTTCTACATCGGGAAATGAAAACTTAGATCAAATGCCTACCAAAACAACAGAAACACCCAAATTGCACCCCCCCCCCCCCCCCCCCCCCCCCCTCAAAAGCATTGATAAAAAAGGAAAGAAAGTTTCGAGATCGATGACTATTCTTGTCTCACTGATTTTAAAAATATCCCTTAATTTTCAGGGCTGTTGAGACATTTGTCCCCATGTCTTAGCAACCTTGGCAGAACACTAAAACTTGCAGTATATCAACAATTTCAAATGGTCAATTGTAAGAAAAATTAAAATAAATTCAAGAAGCTATATATAATTTTAATCTGTCTTATTTGGTAATTTGAGGCTGCCTTCCATAACAGTAAATTTTATCCCTTAAAGCGCAAAGTAAAAAATGCATCTGAAAGTGTCGTCTGTTGAAGTTGTCTGCTGCAAATAACTGTTTGCCATAGAGGCTTCTAAACATTTCAGCAGACTATTGTTGTGATTTGCGCATTAAGGGTTATTATCAAAATCCCATGCTCAGGAACAATCCTGAAAATTTCACCCATGTAAGATTGGGCATTACCTTGCTGAGTGCTGAGGTGAAGATCTCCATCTTCTTTTTCTGTTGGGCTGTGTTTCCATGCTGCTTGATACCATCTAGAACTAAAGAAATACCCAAACAAGATT
The DNA here is from genome assembly GCA_964019695.1 of Loripinus fragilis. NCBI lineage: Eukaryota > Metazoa > Mollusca > Bivalvia > Lucinida > Lucinidae > Loripinus > Loripinus fragilis. Next base: position 79,278 of record CAXHUL010000098.1, read on the forward strand.
AGTATACTTCTTAAAAACACCACTACTTTTAAACAGCTTTGGCATCTATTAAAGATATACAACCTGAGTATATTGCACAGGTTTAGATATATACAAAAATTTTCAATGTAAAACTAAATATTTTCTTGCATACATTTCGCTGAGAACAAAGAAAACTGTCTATTAGGGGTGCAACGATATACTGGCAAACCATGATTCCCTCTAAATAAATATCTTATCGCGATACACTTTTGGCTG